>JANTCA010051728.1:0-17898 GCA_024741275.1 Chironex yamaguchii
ACGGGAATTCAAAAACAGTTCGAGTTACTGGAAGTTCGAGTTATCGGGGGTTCGAGTTATCGGGAGTGTACTGTATTAAAAAACAAAGCAACTAAGTTCATGGTGTAATCTATATAATAACTCAACGTGTCACTTAATGGTGTTATTCTTTAGGGAATCTGTTGAATTGGAACCAGAGAAGTTACAGCAAGCCATGAAACAAGTTCTTACGGCAGTTCGAGTAAGATTTATGCTCTAATTACTCCTAACTACTTTATTTCGTATGAAGTCGTACGCTTTGGTTAGTGAATCTTTGCAGTTTCCTTGGAGTCGATGGTCAATGTATTGAAGTGCACTAAATTGGTCGCGAAGACCGTGTATCTTGTGTATCGTGCTTCAAATCCACCCTTAGGCATGTCACTGGCTCCAAATGCAGCCATCCAAATCCCGTGATGAAGAACCGAAGTCACACTGCTAAGCTATTAAGTAAGTCCATTTTTAGTAGCTGCATAAACATACCTTCCAAAGATAGATATTTTGAGTATAGCAAACGTAAGACCCTCCCGATGAAAAATGAATGATTTATAAATTGGTGTGTCCATATGCTTTCTTTAAATTGTTATATGGTTATGTATTCATTGTTGTTCGTCAAATTGGCGTAAATAAGTATATTGTAAGGATTTTACGACACTTATTGCTTTAATTGTAGTGATGAATTGCGCTTGTTCAGTTCGTAGTTTGACAGAGGCCATTAGCAAACTATTATTGCTTTCCCGTATGTATGCATTGTATTTTAAGGTATTTTGACATGGCATTTTACAAGAGTTGCCTTTAAGTTGGCTAGTTTAGAATTTCATGAGAACATCGACGGATGTCTTGTTGTTTTGTTGTATTTGCTAGACATAATGCAATGCTGAATTCTGTATCCTGAAAACCTTGGCTACAGATGTGTTTTCCAACACTGTCGGTTTTCGTTCTGACGGTAGAATTGTTTTGTATTACTTTAGAATCACGCAAGTGCATGGCCATTTATTAAACCTGTTGACAAAGCTGATGTACCAGATTACTATGATATCATTAAATACCCCATGGGTAAGTTTGTCCATATTAATATTTTCTTTTTGTTGCCATTGTACATGAGAGGGAACGCAGCAATTATAACACAAATTTTGACACAAATACTAAAATACAACGCATTGGGAACGTTGAGAGCGCTAACTCCCAGACCACAAACCTATTATGGTCCTCACAGACGCAACCATTCTTGGTTGAGGATACGTTACAGCAGATATACAAAACATGTAGTTTTTAAGTGACATAATTGATGTACACGGCCCCTCCTTTTTGTTTTAACAAATGTACTATGATCTACTGAAACACTTTGCATCGATACCAAACGTACCCTAAAAGGAATTCTGGTTTTTTTAATGCAATGTAAATGAGAATAGAAGTTATGATAGCTGATGCTAGTAAGGGTATTCAGCGATATATTTGGATAGCAGCCTGCTGGCATCTGATACTGCTCTTGCTATTGATACTGCTGCTGTTACTGCTCTTGCTATTGATACTGCTGCTGCTGTTACTGCTCTTGCTATTGATACTGCTGCTGCTGTTACTGCTCTTGCTATTGATACTGCTGCTGCTGTTACTGCTCTTGCTATTGATACTGCTGCTGCTATTGATGTTGCTGCTGCTATTGATGTTGCTGCGGCTATTGATACTGCTGCTGCTATTGATACTGCTGCTGCTATTGATGTTGCTGCTGCTATTGATTTTGCTGCTGCTATTGATTTTGCTGCTGCTATTGATACTACTGCTGCTATTGATGTTGCTGCGGCTATTAATACTGCTGCTGCTATTGATACTACTGCTGCTGTTACTGCTCTTGGTATTTGATACTGCTGCTGCTATTGATGTTGCTGCTGCTATTGATGTTGCTGCGGCTCTTGATGTTGCTGCTACAATGGATGTCGATTGTAGCTGCTTTCGCTGTCTTTACCTACGACATTGCTGATCATGCTATTGATATTTTTTCTGTTATTGTTGCTACTATTGTTTCTTTTACTTATGCTGTTGATGCTTATTCTGGTGAAGCTATTGACTCTGTATATTTTGTATTGTTGCCAAGTCCTCTCGTGTGTTACACACTTTTAAACTTCTGTTTTTCCAGATATTAAGACGATGTCAGATCGTTTGAAGTCTGGGTACTATACCACAAAGAAGTTATTCGTCGCTGACATGTGTCGCATATTCGCAAATTGTCGAACATACAATGGACCAGATACCGAATACTTTCGATGTGCGAACACTGTTGAACGCTTCTTTTTCAGCAAAATGCGAGAATTATGTGGAGGAACGTAGTTCGATCTATGATGTCTTGATCCTGCTCATTGTGTATGTCGTCAGGATTCTAAATGAATTGCAGTTACTTGATGCATTGATTCATCTGCAAGGTGAAAATGAGCCTAATTTAGGTTCTGGCTGAATAAAAGTGGTGTTATTTATAAAGAAAGGCATTACTTGGTATCATGTCGGATGTAATCGATGATGTGCAATCAGGCGGAATGTCATACAGCAAATAGTATACTTCTCATCGTGTGATTCACAATTCATAAATCCGTACTGTGGTTTGCAGCTCAGTAATGTATGATCCCACCATAATGGTAGCGCATGATGTATAGATGTCATATCGTGTACCACATGGTTTACAGTCAATGATATGGTGACACATGGGTATCAACCTTTATGAATGGGTGATAACAGCTGTCTGTTAGTTTGTATGATGCAACTTGTCATGTGTTATGCAACCAGTTTCTGCTTCTATCAATAATTCACAATCTTCAATGTTACACAGAGGGACTAGCAATCAGTTTTGTATAAATTCAGTTATTACGTGGGTCTTGCCTTCTTGCCTGTCCAATAACCATTGGAATTGGTCACTGGGACACTACAGGTTCTCCTCATTCTCTCTCAAGTCGAGACCAGTAGACTCTGGGATGTTATTCTTTCGCTGTTTGTGCATCGAAACTGAGAGGCTGCAATCAATCACATGTGAAATTATAAATCGCATGGCGTACAATGCCTGTGTATGAACCACACGAAAGGCTATGTTTGGTTTGGTTTAAGAACGACGGAAAGCACGGTAATCTTTCAGTAACATCAACTGCTTTTGAAAATAAACAAATGCATGTTTTTTTGTATTAATTAAACCTGAAGCATGCAAGACCAAAGTGAACATCACAACCTTGATTCTTCCTATTATAATTTTTTTTATTGTTGGCATGGTAAGCATCAACATGTCCTGCAATAGCATTATGATGAGGTCCTCGTAAGGACGGCGTCCTACTCAGACATCCTAGCAATTATACTTTTACAGAATCAACAATGCAGCAACGTATTGACAAAATGGTATGTTTCAGTCAGAAACTGCTCTTTGTGGAAAGTTCTAAATCCACTGATGATAAAGGGTCTCAATATTTTACAACGGAATATATAGAGATGGAAGCAAAGAAACTCTATATACAGTAAGTTGTGATGTTAGAGAGAGAATTAATGTTATAAAACTTCATTTCAGTACATTGATAAGAAAACTAGATTTCATTACAAAGGAACTTAAGTTATCGATCCAGTTGCCCAATGGTTTGACTCGATTTCATTTGGGGAAACTCTTGCTTTTGTTGAAAAACCTCGCCAGTACTATTTAGCCAGTCAATACTGTAACATGTAATTATGCGCTTTTCTAACGCATATTCGCAGCTTCGTCCTTTAACTGCAACTATAATCTTTGTGTTCGTCATTAAATCCAGTAGTGGCACAGTTGGTTACTCATTGCATTTGAACTTGAGGGTTTTTGCTCGTATGTCGTTTTCTGGAAATAGTGCCGTCTGACTGTTCATTTGTAAAAGTGGTCATGTTGCATAGTTAACTAGGGTGTATAGATGGTTACCGACACCAAGATGTGTCCTCTACGAGAGAAATATTGAAAAACGGCCTGGTTTACACATATTAGAACATGTCGAGTATTAGTACAGAAAACATCCATGTCGAGTAGTGATACAGAAAAAGACCTCACGTGCTGACTCTGAATAAAAATAGCAAATAGCAAACTAGACATTAGCCTTCATACCAATACGCTTTGTATTGAATACATGGACACAGTTATAGCATACATATTTCTACTAACAGGAACAAATGAAGCAGCAAGGATTCACATTCATGTATTTAGAGAGTGGCTTGTGCTCAAGAACGCACCTCCAAAAGAAATTTGTTATTACAGTTTCTAATACCATTTCTTTGTGAACAAATTCTTAACGAATCATCGTCTATAAAATTTGGTGTCAGGATGTGTGCAAAAGTTTGGTCTCTGTGCCCCTTTTGATCGACTATAGTCTGATATATTCTACTGTTTCTGTATTTTAAATTTCTGTTTCTTACCCCCTGTAAGATAGATCTTTCTATGGCAAGTGTTATCACGTATTAAGAAAATTATATCTTCTCATGCTTTATCTTGGCTGGGTAGTAGCAAGCTGCAACACACGCTCAAATGTACAAATTTGGAAAACTTTAAACGCCGTGCTGCTACTAGATGTAAATATGATGTAATATTTTGTAAATAATATAAAGTATTGTATATAAATGGCTGAGACTGTAAAAAAGTTATCTATGTCAACCTGTTTGTTTTTTTCTCCTCTGGATTGCTTCAGTTTTAACAGATCCCAGGATTAAGTGGTGTATTCTAAGAAAGTTTCTACATCACGTAGAATACCCAGCATTGCGATGGAGCCAAATGGTACCCTGTAAAATATATCTGAAAAGCTTATATTTCTGAACACGAAATACAAATTATTGCTAACTGGCAGTAACATGCACTAATTTGAACAGTTAGTGGAGAACTATAGTATCAATTTAGAAGTATGTAAAATGTGTGAAAATTAAGAGGTGTTAGACTAGGGCGTATTTTGTCCCCTATACGTTTTAAGGTATACATTGAGATCCTGATTCATTAGGCCTTGCAAGGTTCAAATGAAATTAGTATTAATGAAACATCAAATATACTGTATAGAGATATGATAACATTTAGTGAGAATCAAGCAGAACTGCAGTATCATTTGTGGTATTCGTAAAGTGTACACTACACCTCTGTATGTTGACAGAACAAAAAGGTTTTGATAACTAGTAGATATGTGAGAGATAATCATCACTGACACGGTTATATATGTGTTAAATTAGAAGAACTGGCGGACTACTTAGCATTTTGGACAACGAGTCGACAAATTGGAGATACTTGTAAGAAGAAAAAAAGATAAGTGATGCACAAGCAGTTATTCGGGAATTCAAGTGATCACCATATTTAGAAGACCTGATTTTAAAATTAGAGAGATTTTGGACACTTATGTAACCTGCATAGTAAAGTACGGCACTAAAACCTGGACATTTATGAACAATAATGTTCTTTATAAATTAAGTCTTTCAAGGTGTTGCAGAAGAACTCCTAGAAACTAACTAGAGAGACAAGACAACCAAGAAACAATACAGAACGATATTGTGATAAAAGCAACAAGATTTTACGAATAAGAAGATTTTCACAACATACTTTAAGAGGTTCCGGTAGAAAACTGGTCAGGTAATCCTTGAAAGTTCCATAGCAGACAAACAGGAACTTGGAGAAAGTACTCTGACAACTCAGACAGCATAACGAAAACAACTGCAGACATGACGTTATGAAGAAATATCGTCAACCTTCCTATCAAAGGTAACACCTTATGATGATAAGTTGCCATCTCTGAGAATGTAAGAGAGCGCATTGGAGAGCTGTAGAGTACTTGTAATTAATAAACGTGAAAGAAGACATAATGCACATTTCAGCGCAGATCAACTGAACCCCGAAAAGTAGCATAGGGTATTTGGAATTATAGAGTATGTACCAATGCTACGAATTCTTAGCGTAGCCTGCCAGGGAATTATAGAGAAGAGACCGTAAACAAAATTTTTAGGGTTGCACAGTCGTATTAAGCCAAGCAAGACTATTGTAAATCACAACAAAACACTAATGTAAAAAGTTTTGTGTGTAGCTATGCTTTAAAATGTGAGTGGTTTACCGTGGGGTACTTTAAAAGTAAAAATTAGTGCGGGGAGAAAATGTTACGATAAAAACTTCGCAACTTTTGCATCTTTTTCTTCCTGTAACGTATGAATTTGTGGAAATTGCGCACTTGCGGCAAGGCGCAAGGGATTGCAAAATGTAGTTAAGATGCTTATAGACGCGCATGCGCTGTGTAAAATGGGTGGATTTGCATCCAAGGTATTGCCACACATACCCAAGGAACGTGGGCGTCTCCAAAAAAGGAATGATTTGTAATTATTGATTCACATTCTCTGTAACTATAAGCACATATTTAGAAATTCGTTTATGATTGGTCACTTTTTGCCTATAATGTACAATTTCATTGGTTTGTTGTAAAAATAATAGTTAACTGTAGATATAAATATTCTTGATTTATGGGTGGAGATTTAGTAAAAAAGAGACAAGTGGAGAAAGAAGAAGTTGATGGCAAGATTGTTGTCGTTTTTGGATAGTCTCTTCTGCTTCAATAGTCCGTCAACTAGCGCCATAAAGCTGAAAGTTAAGAAAGTTACAACAGAATTTGAGCAGAATTTCGTTTTTACCTGTTTTTCATGCACCAGAAAGTAGAAAAAATAATCAAAATTCATTTTTCGAAGACATGTGCTTCTTTCTAAAATACTTTTTAACATGTATAGTATAAAAATTGGGAATTCATAAGGAATCATTTAATAGTTAAAATATAACAAAAGGAAAACAACACCTTGGCTTCGCTTTAGTCAATTATCACTACTGGTTTATTCTTTTTTGCTTTCAATCATTCTATGTTAAAACATGTTTGCTGGAACTGTTGTGTTTACGATTTCTTCATTCTGCATTCTTGTCAGAAAGTGTTATGGAGGCAAGTCCGTCAGTTAAAAGTGTATTTGGGAAACTTTGGCAAGCAAACTGTGAAAGCTAAAATTAGTGTTCATTTGTTTTCATCCTTTAATATCCACAACTTTTTCTCTCAAAATTGCAAGAAAAGTCTCGTAACTTTCGCCACTTTTTCTTCCTGCAACAGCTTCTTCCTTTGAAGTAGTTTAAAGGGGTATAAGTTACAGATGTGCATTCAGGTTGGCCAACTATATGATCCGTTTTATAGTTGCAAAAGTATAATCAAGGTTCTCATTGCTAAACTTTTGATATGCTAAACAACTTTTATTCATAAACTGGAAACACCACCTTGATCCTTTTTTGCATGAAGTGCATTGTTGGCCAAAGTCTATTTGTACATTGCAACATTAAATAGACATAAATAAGTCATAAAGGAAGCCTTTCAAGTCACCAAAATATGCATGTTGCTCAGCATTTATGACAAAGCAATAAAAATATTTCAATGACTACTTTGCTACAGTCTCAGATATTGAATGGCCATTCTGGAAGTCAGATGCTTACATGTACAAAATGACAACCAATAACAACATTTACCATTCCCTTCAAAGGACTGATGAAACAGTACCTAGTATTGACTGGCAGGCCTGTTGCAATTAGGAGTGTGTGGGGGTGTCATTCAGTGGTAACTAAGTAATTTTTTATAGCCAAATAATTTAGGTTACTCAGTGATCATTATTTCTGATAATAAAGAACTAGATAACAGCAGTTGCTCAACTAGATAACAGCACGTTGTTAGTAAGTAAAAAGGACATTGTTGATGCCATCAGTCTTACCAAGGTTGTAAACAATTTTTCCTAAAAATGTGAATAACTTTTCACGACATTGTAATTATCAGGTAAATAGGTTTTACCTTCTTATGCTCAAAAGACATTCCACATAGGCATATTAGCAAAACATATTGCAACATTTTGTGACATAAAGCCATATAAGAATCTGAAGAATAATTATTTCTAATTGATTAAACTTGTGGTCCACCCCACCCCCCACAAGGCATGCTTCACAAAAGGCATGATGTTTTGTATAGGAACTTCATGAGACACCCAGAGCGGTCAAAAGTAGTAAATAGGAACTTAAGCTACTGCTTACTCCATCCATGGTGCAGCAGCGAATATGATTCCACCTGCAATGATCTTTTCCAGAGTAAATAGCATGCCAGACATGTTGCATGGTGTTGCCTTAGGGGTTCTTGAACTAACATTATAAATATTAATATCTTAAAAAACAGTGCAGCAATTTGACACGGTGAAATAGTATGGTTGAGTCACATATTGTTCTTATTTGAAAGTTTGAGACCCTTTGATGGGAAAGAGTTTCTAAGATATACCCCAGAATTTTAGAGATACACAGCTTTGTGGCTGCAATACAGTCCATCAAGAAAAAAAGCTGTTGATGACCGTGTCAGAATATTGATATTAAGAGGAGTCATGGACAGCAGGCAGGGCAACCAATAGCCTCCCTGTCGAGAGCATTGTTCAGACTTGTTCAGAAAATTTCCAACATAATTGTATTTTCTAAAGTTTTAAAAGAAATTCTATTTGGCTTTTCATTCCATCTATGCCACCTGCTCTCTTCATAACTTACATATTTGCAGTACTACATAAACGAATGTCTTGATGCCATCAAGGTGGGATATTACTATCTCAATCAAAACCCTTGGTAGCAAAATAATGACACTGTCTAATAATTTGTAGATACAAAGTGTCACTTCCTCCAGAACACCTGGAAAGAGCTGTTCAATTTGTAGTATTGCTTGTTCTCTTTAAGCTTGACCTCACATAGAGCAGATGTTAGAGGAGCAAGATTTTTTTGACAAAAGGAAATTTGCACAGAAGGAGGCCAGATAAAAATCATATGACCAAGACCAATTATGTTATAGTCCTGGCACTGAGGTTTTGTGTGTAAGAGAGTGACAGAGAATTAGCTTTCCGATTGTCAGGAGCCAAATTTAATGCATACACAAAAAATTCAAGTTTACTCATCATTCCTAACTCTTATCCGAATAAATGAATCACTTTTTGTATCCATTTTAATGAAACTGGACCAGAAAGAACCACTTTCAATTGTACTAGTCATCAGAAAATGGTGGTCTAAAGCTCTCATTTTGGTGCATGTGCAGTAGCTACAGCTACCATTTTTTGAGAGTTTACCCTGAAAAATTTGATTCCCTAGATATTGTGGATTGATAATCCAAAAGGTAATTCTCTGTTGTTCTCTTGCACACAAAACCCTGTCAGTTTAGGGATTATTAGTGCAGTGGAAAGTACTGATCCAAAATCATATTGATCAAGCCCAACCCCAGCCAGGATGGCCTTCCCGAGCTGATCCCAACCCTAACCCTGGCAAAAATGCAGAATATAAATAGAATTAGGATCTGAAGTACAAGAAAAATTTTCTTCATGCTTCGGGATGGACCCCTTTGTGCAAAATAGATTCCCTTGTGAGCTTCCAATATCATTTTAATATGGCCAAACTATGCCCAATTTCCTAGTATATCTGCATTAAAAAACTTTTTGTGGTACTAAACTTGGAAAGCCTTGAAGCTTTGTGACATAGCAATAAAACTATGTATGAAAGAAAGTATGTTTTTAGCACAACACCACAGATTCTCAAGTTGAATACCCATTGCGAATGAACAGTGTAGTATTATTGCCTAAAACCATCACTTGGCAGTTCTTTAATACCTTACAACATTCTTTTTGAGAATTACACTTCTTGCTTCATATGATTAAAACATCTATCCCCACCCTGACCATAAAGACTCCCCACCCGCTATCCTAACAGAAAATATGTCCACTGGTTGATCAATAGTGAAGAGGGATATATGAAAAATGTTTTATGCTGCAGTTGCTGCCATGTTATCGTGTATAGATGTGTTTTGTTATATAGGCAAATTCTCACCGATTTTTTGTTGCTTCATCCAGAAATCTTCATGCAAAAAGTAGTTATCAGAAGATGCTTTTACGAATTTAACAAAGTAATACCAAAGCCTTGGCATAGAAAAGCCAAAGCTTAATTGTCGAAAAACCAATAAATGAATACATTTTGTTTCAAATTATCAAAATCTGAAGAAGATTTCGCTAACCAAACCATTACAAAACTAGTTACAATCCACAATATGGCAAAGTAGGCTTAGAACTTTGATAGTGATATACGTTGAAATAGACTTGAATCCAAAAACTGATCAAGACAAAATAATAGACATATTTGCTAGCATGTCTACCGTACAAAAAATTTAATAACATAAATTAAGTGAAGCAAAGAGAAGTAACATCTTAAAATCAAATGAAAGAAATTTCATTTCATTTTGTGGAGACACAGTAGACATTGAGTGTGAGATTGATGGCTTATGCATAGTTAAAGCATTGTCTAAATTTACATTGTTGCTCTTGTCTAAACATTTAATAACATATACTGTTTCCACGTAGCACTGTACTCAAAGTTGAGTCCAAAATGTCTGCCAGATTTGTCTCCTCTAGCCCAACTAAAACATCATCTACGCAAGTAAATTTTCTTCAGCAAGTATACTTGTTCATGTAGATGACAACAAGTTTTCTTTGACAAGTTTGACTTGCTGACCCAATGGCACCTGTGTATTAGCCTTGACATGGTTACTACCACCTGTGACATATTTTTGTTTTTGTGCCAATTGGCTACATTAGCAGGAAAGAAACATTGTGAGCAAAAATCGCATAAGGGTGGAGGTTTGGTAAAAATTATCAAATCCATTTGACAAGTCATCTACATGAGCAAGTTTGCCAATTGCCAATTTTTTCCTTCACAAGTACACCTGTTCAAAATCATGTTTCCCTAATTTACAAGAGCAAAGAAAACATGTCACCAGGCCTTTTGGTTTGATGAAGGCGATCGCCCTCAACCTTGCCATTGCCCTCACTGAATGATTTACAAGGGCTCTTGACCGCCCTTGCAAAAACATGTTTCACCCCCATTTTGTTTCTTTAGTTTCTAAACTATCTGATTTATAACCATCCATCTTAGACAAAGACAGAAGCGACAAAGATAACGACCTGTCACCAAACTTTTTTGACACACTTTTTTGCCAAAGTGTACAGTTCATTGATTGTTTAGTCAGTATCATCGCAGAGTTCATTAATCGCTTGGTCTACCATCACTAACTCTGTATTATTGTGTTTGTTTCAAAAATCAAATTTCTGCATCCTGGAACCAAATATTAAGGAAGTGTGGTCGGGCCAATACAATAATATCTTCCTAAGACCTTGGAAGCTGTCTGCAAAAAAAAAATTCTTTGAGGGGCAATCGCCCTCCTAAGCTTATTAACCTGGGCAATTTACTGCCCTTGTGACAATTTCTATACAAAAAAGCCTGCATGTCACAACAAATTCCTCATGTAAATGAGCCTTTAAACATGAGGCCTACAATGCCTCTGTTAGTGTTATATTTCTAGTCCCCTCCAGTCATTGTTCAAACATGCAGAGAATATCATCACGAGCATTGCACAGCAGAGGGATTTAAACGAGGCCAGCTGACTACTCAGGTTAACTTTTAACAATTAGTGAATTTTCAACCTCGTCAATTGCCTAGACAGTGATTTCTGCTTGTGTTACAACACACCTAGTCACCACCAAAAATAAACTGTGCAGAAAATTTGTCTTGCTTGCATGCTTTGTTTTAGGACACAAACTAATACCATAGTGAACCAGTAAATAGCTTTCTTACACTAAATTTCTAAAGTTATATCACTCATCTGCAAATTGTACAGTAGTGTAAGACTTCATCTCAGTTATAAAAAAGTCAACAGAGAAACTTCAACAGCATATGCAACATAAGTCTATAACTTTGAAAACACCTAAATACTGCACCAGAAGCAGTAAAGAAAAAGGGAAGTTTCGATTGTCATTGGATATGTCCAAAGGGTACGACTTTAAAAGTTACTTTGTAGCACAGATGGTCATACACAATCATTGATAACGGCAAATTTTAAATTCCAAGGACCAAACATTAACAGAGAGGCTTTATATTAATTTTAAACTTTTGTTCATTGAAATATTAATGCCAGAAAATTAAATACACATCCCCATGAGTGATAATTGTTAACAGTTGTTACCAGTCCATTTTTGTTACGAGGAGGTAACAAAAAGGGAATTACGAAGAATAAAAACTGATGCATCAAATGACGTCGTTGAAGTGGTTTCTGTACGAGCAATACTGAAAAGCAAATTTTCCCAGTCTTTAGGACTATGATACGTCAGTACCATACTCGAGACTGCAGAATGCAAGATTTACCCACGAGTCAACAACACATAACATGTACCAAATAAGTTACTAATTTATAGCTTTCATCTTTCTCAACAAAGAAAAGTTCGATTTCACGACTGGGTACGCAGCTGCGCCGACGTAACGTAAGTTGATGTGTGACCACGTAGAACTCTCTTCGGACTCCGATCGTGGTAATTCCCATGATCCTATCCAAATATTACAACATGCAAAACTGGCAGTCTACAAAATTCAGATGGTTGTACTAAAGTGGCTACCTTTGTTTTTGTTTATGACGTGGATGCTTTTTGCAGATAACTCGTAGCTTTCCCTTGCGTTTAACGAAGAAACAGTTAGCACAACGTAATCGTAACACCGTCTTCACCTTGTAACCACGGATTTGATTCATCATGGCAAATCCCATCCCATTTCTGATTGTTTGTGCTGCAAAATTACGGATCATCCCAAAAGCTAACGTAAACATGTCTAATAAAGAAGCAAAACTGGCAATTAAAAACACGTTTGCTCGAAGCTAACAAATCTATGTGCCTTAACACCAATATAGTGATTTGGACTCTTTATGTCGATGCTGCCATTATGCAATTGACTCGTTTGAAACAGTCTGGAGAGTTAACATCAGAGCGAGGCTTAAGTCACTGAGTTTCAAGGAACTCTGCTGAGATGACAAAAGATTCCCGTTGTGTACTGTCAGGGGCGCAGTGGGCGCCTGGATTTTAGGGCCGCGGGGCTACTGACATAATTTTCCCGATAAAGTTTCTCACTAAACTTTTTTTAACATTTCAAACTCTAATAAAGGTTATTCATAAGCACCTCTAACTGACTCAGCGAGGAAGTTGATGTAAACGATTAACTCTGGATGGGAAAAATAATATTATTCGAATTTGACAAATTTAAAGCAGTCTTTATCAATTGTGTCCAAGTTCTTAGCCAAGCAGAAAAAGTTTTCCAAGCAGGGATGAGGCAGCATAAGAGTCAATGATATCATCGTAAGTGAGAGCATCTAAAAGGTCGCTTTTAATATCAATAAGCATTAACGAGGCAAATAAGTTATGGTTTAAACTGCTTAATAAGAGCTACCCAAAGCGTATAAATAGCTTATAAAGGCTTGTTAGGAGCTATCAACAAAAGATTTTTATCACCGAGAGAGGGATTTGGTTATTTGGGTAATGATACCTTCCTGAGTCGTGAAAGCCTTAATTTTGGAGGCAAAATAATTCCAACTCTCTCCAACTTTAAAGACAATTTTCCATTCATTAGACATTGTACCCTCCCCATCTCGCCACCTCCAATCTTGATATGACTCGAAAGTCCCTGCATGTAAGTTTATTCAGTTTTGTAGCACTAGTCAGAGAATAACATTCAAATAATCTTTATATCAATCCATTACACTTTAATCCTCGCTAAGGGTACTGATGAAAGGAGACCGTCTCTACTTAAATACCATATGAGCCCTACAAATCAAGGGTTTCAGTGTCAGGTATCACACTCTCCTATACCTTCTTTCTGGTGCACCTCCACTCCTACGTACGCTATTTATAGGGTATTACCGCATCCGTTATGATTTAGCTAAACATATCTGATAAAAAATAATATTGAAATACAAGCAAAAAGCTTGCAAAAGAAGAGGCAGAGCGAAATTGGATCAGAAGTCTTATATGGCACGTAATGTAAGCAGAATGCATGTTGATGTTGCTCTGTTACTACGGTAAGAACACTAGTTGTAGTGATGCCTGTCTTGATGCTGCGATCTAACATTGCTAGAAAACCCCTCACCCAATGCAGTATGTTGTAATGATTGAAAGATAAGTTTGAAACACCATCAAAATCTTAAATTGGATTGCCTAAGAGAAAGGGTCTGGAGAAAGGGTCTAAAAGACTTGTGACACATTATTAATTTACAGCAGATAAAAAACTTGAGCCTAATATTTTTTACATAATGCAACGTCCATGGCAGACACTTTTAGAAAGACACTCGTGCAGGGTCATATTTAACCACAAATTGAAAATGTCTCAGAAAGGCAGCAAAAAGGTGCTAGTATTCAGACAAAAGAAGAAACTTCAAAAAGAAATAATATGGACAAGGACACCATTTCAGAACCTTTAGAAATGACCTTCTTGAAATGAAACGGACACTTCATGGCTGATGTGTCTTTGAATGGAATGTGCTTCTTCTCCTTCAGCTTATATATGTGATATTTTTGGTTATGATTTTTCCAATAATCGCTGTCCAATACTCAAAGGCAAATGCCACATTCGATTTTCCTTCTCTTTTCTTTCGGTGGCATTATGTTAAGTCGCTGAATCTTGCACAGGCACAAAATGCTAGCCAAGGGGAATGAATACACAACAGACACTTTTCTCGATCATATTGCGACCCTTTGAGCGGAATTCTTGCAACTATGTTTCGGAATTAAGCTTTAACATAACAGGACGCAAAACCAATTCATTCACAGCACGCACTTTCTTAATTCATGATGACAATTAACGGATATAATTCCCGATGTTGTAAAATAGCTTAAAATTCTATTCAATTTTCAAATATATTGACTCATATCTAAGGACCAAATTGCATGAATGTCGGGTAACCTAGAGAACTTTCTGTATCCTTACTTTTATAGTTATAGAAAGCACGTTAGATTTTATTCTATCGTAAACAGGTAGATTAAATTAAGTTACAACTTTTCCAAAGTTTTTCCGCCAACATAGTCTGCTTTTGAGAATTTTCGACAGACTTGGTGCTGGGGGGCTCTACCCCCTGCTCCCCAGTCAATGCGCCCCTGTATAATGTTGGCACGTGCCGATGTCGAATTTCAAAATAGCAATATCTTGCATTGCTTTTGGTAGGCAGAATCTACAAAATGAGAAAAAGAAAAGTATAAACTTTGTCAGGACAATGTCGACGATCAAAACTGTCAGAATTTGATGTGATCGGTGGGAGATTTGATGAAATTGATAAAGCTGGGATACAAAAGCCCATCTCATTCCATCAAATTGTTCCTAGCCGTGCAATGTTCAAGCAAATATAACTGGTCCAGATTTTAGACCACTGGCATATTTCTTCAAGTCAAAAGTGTCGTTATCTAAAATAATATTTAAAAATTCAGCTGTATGTTGTTAAAGCTGGTTTGGGACTGTAAATTTTGGACATTTACTAGCAAGAGAGGTAATCTCTGGACTTCATCTCAATATTTTTAACTTCATCCCTATGAATGCTGTTCATTATTAATTTTCAAACAAGTTATATTCTTTCAACTGGTCTAAATGATTACACCAACAAGTGATACGAATCATATTTCCAGGTCTCTCCAAAAAGTTAAAAACTTGCATAATTTTAGTACTTCAATAAGCAGTTCTGTACACCGGTTTTGTAGGCCTTGGTTAAAATATAACTTTAGTTGAACAAGGGCCAATTTCTCCATTTCACTCCCTGTTTGGTGAATCATAGAATCTTAAAACCCTTTCTCCTGAAGCTCGAACATTTTCTAGATGCTTCTCTTCTGTCTTGTTGAGACCAACACTTGAAGCATGGTTTAATGAATGCCATTTACAACTGAATTTATGGTCACGTCCGACTACTTAGGAGAAACATAAAGTCGCACTTCTTAATTAAATTAACTTATTGACTGTAATAACTGACGGTAATCGCTTATTGCAAATGGAGACACAAACTCAAAGATGACACTTGTTAGCTTACATTGTTGTTTTTAATGCGTTGCAGCGCTTATCTTTGCTATTGCCCCTGCTAGCAGAATCGCTCGTGACATGTTATAGACCTGCAAAAATTTCAATTGTGTTCGTGCCTGTTTCCATTAAATTGGTTTGTTTACTGTTGCAGTTATGAAACTTTTTGCCATACAAACCTCGTGTTGGACCTTGTTTCGATGGCGTCAAGTTGTTAACATGCGAGAAGGCTCGAGTTGCCCCTCTAGCTTTCCTTATACCTCATTGATGCAAAGATTATAACAGCTCGGTGTTTTACACCATGAGGGCATAGTAATAGACTGGGACTAACAGACCAAGCATATGCCCTTCGTCCAGAATAGCTAGTCCCAGTCGGAGGGATACCTTTTATTGGTATGCATGTCATTGGCATTTTAGTTCAGACATAGTATTTAGCTTACCTTACCATACTTATCATCCCCGTCACACCTTTTGACAGGTGCATAGGTCAGCAGTAAGAGATCTCCATCTTCTTCTGCCATGTGCATCGCTGTTGGCTGCACTCAATGTACAACCAGCATTCCTTAAGTCCTCCTCAATATTGTTTGTCCAGTTTTTCTTTCAACGACCTCTGTATCTTTTTCCTTTTGGCCTCCAGTTCAAGCAGATCTTTGGGACCCGCATTCTACCAATCCTCAAGCTTGTTCAAGCCATTGTTATCTTCGCTTTTGCACAAGGCATGACGCCATGTGAGACTTAGTGAGGTTGTGAATCTGGTTATTGGCGATGAAGTCATACCAATGAATCTTGCATATGTAGCATAGACAGGTGTGGCGGAAGGTATATAGTTTCCTCTCATATGCGTTGGTCATAGGCCAGGATTCGCTCCCATATAGAAGGAAAGAGATCACACAGCTGTTGTAGAATTTCATCTTTGTTTGCATATATACGTTGTTGCTCGTCCAGATTTTCTTCAACGACCAAAAAGGTCTTCCTGCTTTGCCAATTTTGGTGTTCAATTCGTGCTCAGTTTTCTCATCATAAAGCAAATCACCTCCAAGATACACAAATATATCAATATTATCCAAAACCTTTCCATTTACCTGAATAATGTAATGATAATCTTCAATATCCATAACTTTAGAGTTTTTGGTGTTGATAGTCAGACCCACTGCAGCACTATTTACGTTTACAATGTCAGTTTTTACCTGCATCTCAGCAGTTGCAGAACCATAAGCACTACCATTCCTTCCAGTCAATAAAGCAATCATCAGCATTATCTAGGTCTTCAAGTACAAATGTCCTATTCAGCATCACTCCAAGCTCAACATCATCAACATTTTGCTGCAGTCAATGATAAGACAAAAGATTAATGGGGCCAGGATATAGCCTTGTCTAACACCACTAATCACTTGAAACCACTCGCTATACTTGCTGCATGGTTACACAAAACAATTTGCATTGGTGTGTAGTTTTATAGCAAGCCTAGCAAATTTCTCAGGTATACCATAAACCCACATTATTTTCCACAATGACTGTCTGTTGACACTATCGAAAGCTTTCTCCAAGTCAATAAAGTTGATCACCAGGTGAAGCTGATGTTCTATTGTCCTGGAGATGAACATTGTCAGTGCAAACAACTGATCACTACTGGCCCGATTGGATCTGAAACCAGCTTGGTTATCTCTGAGTCTGGCATCAATAGCTAGTTTGCTCCGAGAAAGGTACCACATCAAGAAAACCTTCCCAGGAACAGACAACAAAGTAATACCACGCCCATTGTTGCAAACACTTAAAATCTCTTTCTTTTGGTACTCTGGTAATGATACCAGTAGGAGGCAAATTAAAGATGACAACACTTTCAAAAAGGAAAAGAACAGCTAATTTCAGTGATGAAGAAGTATGCTGCTTAATGGGAAGCATAGCAACAGAGACGTGGGTATTGATGTCAAAGTTGCAGACTAGTGTCAATATCAAAAAGAAGAGGCAAACGTGGGAAAGAGTATGTG
>JANTCA010051739.1:0-39524 GCA_024741275.1 Chironex yamaguchii
GAAAAGAGGCGCAAACGAGATCACCTAAACAATCAAGACGTCACTATTGACATTACAACATCACACCCTGTTGACAGATACTAATATTTGACAATTCACACAGAAACACTCTTGACATTATGCCAAGAGTTACTTAAGACTGATGTTACGTTTTACTTAAAAATAGATTAAGAGGGTTCTTCTGTCCACGTGTTTGTAAATTGTCACGACACACCATCAGAAATGTCATCATCATTACCTTATTTTACACTAACATAACTTCAGTGTTTTGCCCCACTAAAGATAAAGTTCGTGTGAATCAGTGGGGTAATGTGTTATATCAGTTAATCTGTCTTTGGTGCGGTGAAAAGTGCCTTGGGAACCAATCGCTGTGTTAGTGTTCTTTCTTGATTTTATTAGCAACTGATTCCATATATAGGTTTCAGATGCTCTGTTTAGAAGCTTTTTATATAAAGCGTTTTTCTCCAGGTAACAAGAAAGGTTTTAAGACTTCCAAGGGACTGCAATTATCCAAAAGATGAGTGCAGCTCGTTTTCGTCCATTGGAAGATTATTGTTGTAGTTGTTGTTAATCACCTATTTTTACGGTTGTAAATACCACCTTCAGATGTGAAAACAAGCAATAATTTAGAAAATGCTGTTTTCGTTTACGGCGCCACCACGATTCATATTGTCGCCGAGTCTATCTCTCGAATCAACCGGGTCCATGGCCTGTGTTGAACCACTACTTCTGCAGCTGCCGCATTACCCGCAGCGTTTAATCCGTTCGATGCTTTTCCTGAAGACAAAATGTCATGTACAAAATTAACGCCAAGCTCTCCTACAACGCCCAGCAATGATTTCGCTGTGTTGGGCCATATAAGCCGACTTGCCATTCTTGAGCACAAAACTGTGCAGTACGGTCTCGTTACACCACCAAATACAGCCAACAGCGACAATTTTCTCGAAAAACAAGACATAGTTCTGAAACAAAGTAGCCTAAAAAGTGGCCGTCTACCACATTTACATTCCATCGGTCTCAAGCTTTGAGCCTGGGCATGAGTGGTTGATCGATTGTGTGCTTACCATCGATAATACGCTCATTCTAGGTGATTCTGGCGCCCAGAGTGAGGCCTTCCATTCAGCTTGCCGGCTTACTTAATGCGATAATTTAACTTGCAATGTATGTTGACGTTATACACGGCGAGACTCCTAAGTGAATTGCGGACTCAATCAACCTCCAACAACTAACAACTATTGCGGTAGAAATAGTTTTGACAGGTGCCCATAGTTGTTCAAAACTGAGACGATCTTTTATTGCCGCTGCTACTCTGATCGCCTAAATAAGCCAGATGATCTTTGCAGGTTTCTCGCCTTCTGGTCACGGTTAACCAATGCATGACCCTAAAAAATGTACTCAACTTTTCAATTCACAGTTCCGCGAGCGTCCTTGGCTTTCGGATAACCTATTTCATTCTATTTCACGCCCCTTCCAAAAGCTGCATGCACAGGACAGCCAACAAATCGTCGAACAAACTGGGTCTATCATAGTGAAATCAGAATCAAAGCGCTAGGGTGTGATGGCATCTACACACTATAGGGAAGATACATGCATTATCTTCGCAGACATACGTGCTTCCACATGTACTCACTCTTTAGAAGATCACAGAGAGAGCAAGTATGGCAATTTGATGAATATGTGGTAGATGCACCAATGCTCTCCTGCATCACGGAACCTGATGATTAACACAAGATAATGCATATTGTAGTTAAACTGACCACAGTTTTTGAAGAGGAACTATGTGTTAGATTTGCAGAAAGAAACTCAAAAAGTGTAGTCCTTTCTTTAATATGATCTATTATTAACTCATAGCTGCTTTGTATGCATGACTTATTCCAAATAATCTCTTGCTGTGATGCATGTGTTTTCGTTTTATAAAAAAATTGTTTCCCTTCCCCTCAATACTTGGTTCTTGGTAGAGTTTGCCAACCCAGTCGCTATCTACAGCTACGTAGTTGCACGATGGGCTCCCAAAGTTACTATTTTTTGACTTACTCATTCTGGCTTTGTTTGTTGGCTATGTTTTGATATCTAGGAAGATAACATAATTCAGTGTACTGAAATAAATTGATAGTATTAATCCTGTTTCAAAACTTAGCCTTTCTTTCATCTTCTGTAAGAAGCGCATAAGATTTAAACATTAGAGTCTTTCACCTAATCGCCTTAACCTTATGTTTCTCGTTCATTTAAAAAAATGATGAAAACTTTATACAGAAAAACAGAATGTACTTACTCACCGCACGTTTGAGGGACACAGCTGTTGTCCAAGATTATCAACATTTTGAAAGATCAAGTTTACAAGTCGAGTGTCTGTGTATATTGACGTCCGCAACAAGTCATGAAACATTTTGCTTCTTTTCTACACTATATTTTTAAGGTTAAGGTATTAATGAGTCGGCAGAGTCTTATCTTTGATAAAATATAACGTTTAATGCAAATTTCTATTCTTAGATATCCAACATTTTGTACAATAAAATGACTCTTACATTTCAATCCACTTTGACTGTGGATTGAAATGTAAGTGTCATTGAAAACGTACTTGAAACATTTTAATGAGTCTATTTGACTGTGCTATATGTAAACAAAAAAGTTTTCTAATGGTACGAAACTTAGAAATCGTCTTAAGTAAGAGACTCCTTAAAAAGGGGTTAACTTCTGACCGTGATTTCTCAGCAAGCGGTAACAGACAACTGTGCTGAATTTGTATTATAAGTATGGATCGAAATCGACCAATAGGAAAGAGGCTAACCTATAATTGGACAACGGAAAACAAAGAGCAATATACTAAAAATTGAAACAGGATGGGCTATAGACCTCTTTAACCTCGTTGGATAGAGGTAGTCACATGACCCAAAACGGGTAAGCAAAGTTTAAAAGAAAGGCTAAACTAGAGATTGGTATAGTTCCAGTCGTGGTTTATAATTGTGTTGCCTTTAGTTGTTATAACAACTTCACTGACTCACGCCTATAGTTTCATAGTTTTCTTAAAGCAAAACATCCAATCGAGATGCTTTCTTTCATAAATATAGTTTATTCTAGGCCCACAGGGAAGAATTTTACTTTAGTAAATTGTCACCCGTGCCATTTTGGTCACCCAAATTTCTCTCATGTGCGGTAGTAAACTCATAAGGAATTTTTCTTTTCAAATCAAAAGTAAAATGCTGTCAATACTCGAATTAAACTTTTAGAGGCTTATTTACTTTTGATATTTTTGAATGGGGACTTATTCGAGGGAGGGTATTATATGAAGGGGAGCTTATAGAATTATCTGAAACAAGTCAGTTAAAAATTTTCAAAGTTTTTTTTCAAAATCAAAATGAACAATATAAATGCAAAAAGTAGTCTATAATCTCTACGATTGATATAGAAAATAATTTCTTCTTACTAATTTTAAAATGGCCAGAGGGGTACCAGTATTTTGGTTAAGATATCGAATCTCTGCCCTAAAATGCAGTTATTAAGGTAAGGGATTTGACAATTTACTCATATTACATTTGTGTCTGACAAAATTATGTTAGTTTCTTTAAAGATCCTGAACGGTAAGTTTCAAAATTTATGCCTAACAATGGGAGATATTGGCTGTTACTTTTCATCTTTTGATTAAAAGTTTAAAAATGTCAACGAAGACTTTACTTTAAAAGGACCAAAACATATTCTTAATATACCTGCTCACATTGTCTCATTGACAAGTCAGACACAAACGTTTGTTTGTCGAACATAAATGTCGATTGAAATAGTAAATTCAAAAGATCAAATTTGAAAATATGAGCATGAATGGAATTTAAGTCAATGATTTTAATGCATGCTTTTATGTTACCACTCGATAGCAATCCGAGCTAGAACGGCACTTTTGTCAGAGTGAAGATCTTTATGTCTGAATCTCATGTCAATAGCATGACTTTTACATGTCTGAGAACAAAAAAATGATTTAGGCTAAGACAAATGTCTGCAGGTGGATAAGTAAAACAGAGTTAAAATGTTTTCCCTTAATGTCAGAAAAACTAGATAGTCCAGCGTAAAACCCAAAAACAATGCGTCAAGGGAGGCATTTAGATATTCAGACTGTGCCATAACTACATTTTCTTGCAGATTATTTGGCTGTATCATCGGTAACTAAAGTATGCTAAAACATCTCTTTGTTAAGACTATTGCAAAGCTTAAGGGTTTCGTAACATATAAAGTCTTTACACGAGCAGTACAGCGTGCCTTGTCCACCATACCAATAGGATTGTATTGAGATACAAAAAAGCGTTGGTCCTAAATAGTTATCGAATTTATTTCAGTGCTCAGTTACGTATCCTCGGTTGTCAAACGTATGAGCATTCGCGTCCTTTTGGAGTTGAAATAATGTACAATACTTTGTAAAGGTTATGTCTGTAATTGGTAGGAAGTTTCAAAGTTCTCTATCACTTTTGCGCGGGAGGAAAAAGATGTGTCTTGGTAAAAATTTCGATGTTTGTCTCCGTATTTGTTCCCTCTATAAAACTTGTCTTTAGCATAATTAGATATGAAATATATTGATTGATGCTACATGGTTCCATCCTCTGAAAATGTTAACATTTGCCACTGTTTTGAGGTATCACATTGGCAAGTTTATACGTCACAACTTCATTCTGGCATGCAACTAGTGTTCAGATATAACAGATTAAAATTTTCATATCTTCAAATTCTTCTATTTGGTTCACTATGCGTTTTGAATGAATCGATTTTAGTGAGACATTTTCATTCATCATTAAAATCATAGGAAACAACTTAGGTAAAATGGGACACTGCAACTTCCGACTGTTTTCACAGCATTGATAAAGATACATTTTTCTTCGTTTGATGTAAAGAAATATACACAATCCTTGTTACGTAAAATTGCAAATAGTCTCCTGATTATCTAGCAGAACGACGGGAGCATTGAAAACGTAAAGAAGCGAGAAATATATCATCAATTGTACTTATATTGAATGGTTCATTGAAGAGACCACATGATTACCTATGTAACAATTATAAACTACAGTCAACGAAAGTAAAGACTTCCTCTTTCTTCTTCTACACTTGGTTATGACCTACTATCCTCAACAATAAAATGCTTAAGGTGAAGCAATATGTTAGGAACAATGCAGAATTAGCCTTGGTACATTTTCACGAATAAGGCTTTTGTCACTCTGACTTGTTTTTAATGGTATTTGGTAAAGTCAAAGCAATTGATAATGATCTACTAATTAAAGATAAAGACGGCAATCTAAAATCTGGTGTTGCTATTCTTAAGAGTACATTGGTGAAACCAAGAATAAGAGCATTTGCCATTTGGTTCTCTTTATGAGTGGAACAAATAGCGTTACAGATAAATAAGAATTGTCATAATTAAGAAAAAAGCACTAAATTACTTCCAAGCACATGTGATAACAAATTAAAGCACATAGGTGCAAGAACATACCTCGCTTTAGACGTAAATTGTTAAGCCAAAGTTTAAAGGATTAATGTTATGTGATACAAATATCGTTTGCCGTTGACTTGTTACCCATGCTCGTATTTTATCTTTCAGTAACTGATATCCAGGCAGTTCTAAAGGAGAAAACTCCCTAAATCTTAAATCACACTAGACCTATCAGACTGAAGACACAATACTTACAAGATTTTTACATTTTCATTTCTCGTGTTTGGTTATCACCATAATACATTTGTAATATGTGTCAAATATGTCAGACATGTCCCTTGTAAAACATTAGCTATTAAGCAGACAGTTCTTGTTCTTTTGCTGTACAGCAGGTGGCTTTGCTTCTGAATGACTAAGTTATCCGAAAGACTTTTAGAAAACACTGAATGGAAAAGGTTGGGTTTCTCACATATTTGGCTTATAATAAGTTATATTCTTCAAAGTATAATCATACGCAATTTTTAGCTTATCTTAAATGTGCATTAGCATTTCCATGCATGTTTACATGGAGCTAGTTTTTCAAAAAAGCTCGTGTTTTAGGAGAAAATTAAAAATTTTAAATGTAATAAGAATGACTCACCTGTTTTACTTTCATCTTTGCCCGGGTCCGTACAAAAAGCAACAAAATGTTTCAGATACTAAGTCTCAATACTCCTTATACTACATTCTGAAAAGCTACTAAAACTTTTATAACAATGTACTTTTTTTCTTAGAGATGTATTGACACTATAAAATTGACCACAGTTGGTGATCAGAAAAACATGCTGTAACAAAGCCAGGAAATTTTCATGTTCATTCCCATATTAGATATCATTGCTAGATAAAAGTACTTTTCTTCTTTATGTGTAGAACTATGGAGCGATGTACTAACAACAGCCCCGCCCCCCTGCTACAAATGTATCATGATGGTGGCGTATGTCGTTCAGGTGTTCTTAGAAGCACTCGGAATATGAGGGTGAGCATCTGAGGGACATACGTTGCCATCGTAATATCCCTACAACATCACACTTTGGCGAGATCAGCCACGACATCTCCCTAAGATTCAAATTTGTTCTCATCCATTTGTATATTTTCTTTACTCTAGTTCTTCCTTTTACTTATTGCCTTTCCATATATCAATTCTTCCCCTTGTTGTTGTCCTTTATCTTGATTGTTTCCCTTTGTGCTCCTTTGCTTCCAGTTATTCCTCTCTTTATATATATCATCCATGTAGTACCTATTCCACTACAATTCTGTTAGGACAGTCATCTCTGACAGAACTAATGTGAACTTTTTTGATTAAGTTGATTCTGAGTAAACACCCACTTTGCCAGAAGATAACCCCTATGTTTAAAAAGTGCAAATCAGCAAAAGAAGACTGCCGAATAATTTGTGCACGAGACGTATTGATATGTAATTCTTATCTGGAAAGAGGCACACACTGCAGCTACTTCAATGCACATGCTGGGGAACAAGAGACAAATTTCATTTAGTCACATACTTTCATATCAAAAAGTTATTTATCACTACCAGTAAACTGATGGTTACAACGAAAATTATAAGTTCTTATGAAAGCACAGTATTGCAAAGCACACTCCAAGCGGGCTTGTGAAGGCACAAAACCAATGTTTACCATAAAAGACTGGATTTAAGTCCACTCTGAGTGTTTAAAACCCTATGCATTTGTACCGTATCTACGCCTTATATTACTTGTTCGTCTTCTGACAGACTATGAGCAGGAAAGGTGACAAAGCCTTGTCTCCCCCTGCTTGTTAGTACGTTTTATTTGAATAAGGAGACCATAGTCTTTTACTTATCATAACTGAGCAGCCCAGAGGCAAAGCGTGCTGCTGCTAGTACATCGATCCAGAGTCCAAGAGGTGGTGCGACTAATCAAGAAAAGTACTTTCATCTAGCAAGTGACGAATGACGATATTTAATAGGTTAGTGAGACTAGACACATAACGAGGAAAGATTATTGAACATCGTGGCGTCTTTGAACTCGTATAGAGTGAAATCTGAAGTAAATTTTTAGATTTTGAAACTTTTAGATCAACCCAAAGGAATTCGTATTCTCAAGTTCAACCAGTCACGAAAATAATTAATCGCAAAATTAAAGGAAAATGCATAGAAACGTACCTCGTAAAATCACGTTTTACAAAAAGTAATTTGCTTTGGCCACACGTTTCTTGGAAAAAGAATAAGCAGGGATTAAACGTTGGAGATTGCATATTTGTAAAGAGAAAAGGAGATATACAAGAAGACTATGGTGAAAACATGATATATGTATCGGAAAATGGTTTTCCCCTCAGTTTCCACCAGATTAGAATAACGATGAATGAGCACATTAAAAGCAGGAATGTAAGACGAAGAGCAAATATTATATCGTTCCTTCGGAAAAGATTTCGCTAGTTGGAATCTTTGCTTTTAAGCTCCCACTCGCCTCCATGTTGTTGTCATCGTTAGTGTCAGGGTCAATGTAATACCGTTTTCACAAGCAAACAGATTCAAACGTCCGTTCCGTTTATGTTCCTGGCTGAGACAATGCCAAATCATGCAATGATAGTGGCCCAGGCACGGGCTTCTTTTTGTTTTTTGGAAAAATCTACTTTCTGGCAAACTCTTCAGTGCAAAGTGAAAAGCTGCACTGTTAGTTCAAATTGGCAAGTCCAAGAAATCATGCGGATCCTGCAGAAGCATTACATTGCTGCATAACTGTTTATTTGGTATTTAAGCAAGATGTCGTGTACACATGAATCGTGGCCAGCTCCACTAAACAACACCAGTTTTTGGATAGTTACATCGATTTTTGATTTGCATGTATCTTCGAGAAAGTTATTGTTAAATCAAAGTGTGTGATCTGCATCAAAGTTTTTAGTGCTGAATCAATGAAGGCAACAAACTGAGGCAAGATCTGATTTCTCAAAATTCAAACCACAAAGGCAAAGATCGGGGATATTTTGAGAGACTAGGAGACAGGCTCAAGAAAAAGCACCTGAGTGAGGGTATGCTTCATCAACAGAATGCAGGAGTATTTAAAGGATCATTTCAAGTTTCACTTGAGATTTTACATTACAAAGAGCCTCATACGATTGGGAACAATTAATTCTGCTATGCACAGAAATAACAGTCCGATTAATGCTGAAAGTGAAAGAAACAACTGAGAAATTAAATGCCATTTTATTGTCAAACAATACAGTGAAACACTATATCAGTTACATGCTGTCTGACATAAAGGACTAAATCACTTACAAACTCAAATCCGCAGAACTGCACAACTAGATGCATCAACAGATGTTTCATTTTGTTCCCAATAGATGGTATTTGTCCAGTATGTCAAGGGATTGGATTTGAAGGAGGAGTTCCTATTGTGCCATATGCTGGATATCACAATGGAAGGACAAGACATGTTTGATACTATATTGAAAAGTTTTGAGTAACATGGATTTCAATGAGATTATGTTCATGGTGTTTGCACAAATGGCACACTAGTCATACTGGGATTGCATTCTGGATTCCAGTCATCCATGAGAGAGAGGGTGCTCAATGCTACATTTGTTTACTGTATGATTCATAGACAAGCCTTGGATACTAAGACTCTTTCACAACCAATTAAGGAGGTAATTAAAATTTTTATCAAATCAGTGAATTTTATCAAAACCAGTGAACTCAATGCCAGAGTATCCAGACATTTATGTGATGATATGGAATCCAAACATCAAAATTTGCTATACTACACAAAGGGCTGTTGGCTCTCTGCAGGCAACATCAGTCACATGGTGAATGATCTATGTGACAAGATGGAACAATTTTTAAGGGTCTTTTTACTGCAGTCAGTGATGATGACAATGATGTTCAGACTGAGTTGATGAGCTGAATGAGAATTCTGGTGCAAAGTTCAAATCTGAGACAATGACAGGAATTTCTGTATTTTGAATTGGTATCTCGAAGTCATTTCCACTGCTGTTCAATCTCACAGTTTGCCATACATTACCTTTTGAATCAACCTAGAGATGCAAATCGTGATTTTCGACACTACTCTTTATTAAATCAAAGTTCAGAAACCATCTTGATGTGAACTATTAATTGCGCTGTGCTCTCAGCGTCACAGAGCTCAGAACGTCACAACTCATGCAATTATTTTAGCATCAGCCATCGCACTGAATTCATTTTTGTACATATGCTTTGCAATTTTTAGAAATACAAATGGCTGATTGTACATTAATTGTTCTTTACTAGATGTTAAAATAGTTGGTAATAACTAATTTTAGGACTCTGAAATTGTTTCCTCATTTCATGTCAGTTAAAAATTATTTGGGGTAATAACATTGCTACTTGAGATGAAAAGGGGTAATGAGCTCAAAAAGGTTGGAAACCTGTGATCTATGTCATGTTCATATGATCATGCTCATTTGCTACATTTCCTCTTTTATCACGCTGTGCAAGATCGAGTTACACAGTAACTTGTCTTTGAAAACAGGTTGGTAATCATCAAGGGTGCCGGAGCCACGGGCAGCGAGGGTAGCTGACCCCGTTACCCCAGTGGTACTGGGGAAGCGCGGGGGCAGCAAAGTGCCCTTTGTTTACAGTTGGTGTGGGAGAAATCTTAATGCCGTATAAGAAATTTCGAAATTTTACGGACATTTTGAGTGTTTCTGGACGCACTAGATGTATACTGAAGTAAAAAAATCTTTGAAGAACTCGATAGACCACAAGAGGAACTGCTGCACAAGTGGTCGTTGAGAAAAACAAGGAACTGCAAGAGATGATGAGGCTATGGTCAGTTGATCGAAGTGTAACCCCAGAATGACATGCTAAGTCTAAAGGCCTCATCCGCAAGCTCCAGTCCTTTCCAGACATGTTCAAGCTTCTTGCCAAGTACGAGTTTGCTAGTCTTCCAGAAAACAACGCCTGATAGTGACAGCGTGCTTCACTAACAGTTGAGCAAGCTACAGCAAGCATCGACATGCTCTACATTTGCCTCAAGGGGCTTAGAACATATGCAGAGTTCGAACGTCTGCACCAGAGAGCTAACGACCTGATTCAGGCACCAACTGCCCGAGACAGCAGCTTAAGCAGAAAGGACAAATTAAGGCGATCATTCTACAAAACCATGGATGCCCTTCAGTAAGCCCTTAAACGACGCTTTGACTGAGAAGATCTCAAACTACTCAAGTCTATTGAAAGATGCCTGATAAATGCTGCCTTCTGAGTAAGCAGACTGCTGATCTTGAAGATGCTATTGAAGGGCTTGCTAAGCTGTCAGAACTTATCGACATAGAGGAATTACAAAATGAGCTCCAGGAACTTCCGGTGCACATTAAGCTTTTTGACAAAGAATCACATGCACCAGTCCAGAGAATCGCCAAAGTTTCAACAATCTGTGAGATTCTTAACAAGAAGTCTAAATCAAAAGACTGTTTACCACAGTTACATCAGCTTCTAAGGCTCTAGACAACTGTGTCACTTGGTTCAGCAACAGCAGAAAGAAGTTTCAGTGCAATGGGGAGGATCAAGTCCCTAGAACAAGTCCTACCCCTTCGGGGTAGACATAGTTATTGCTCCTCGTGACCCTGTTCTTGTAGTATTGTAAAGTAGATTGTAAGTAGTTTAATAGTAACTATGTTGTAATATTCAGTAAAATGTAAAAAAAATAAATCAAGTCCTGGCTTCGATCAACAATGACAGCAAATCCTCTCAACAACGGAATGTTCTACATGTTAGATTGCATTGATGACATTTGCACTTCAAAAATTGCGAAATAATTTATTGCTCACAATGACCATGGTCGTACATATTTTGGGACTTTCGAAGGATTTTGAGGTATCAATTTCTTAAAATCCATTAGCCACTAGACAACGTTATTCACTCCACTAAAAGCTCCAACAGCATAGTTGAATCTTATTGCAGCATTCAAAATAAACCGATACATTATTAGCTAGGTATTGAAATCTAAGATAATTGTTACGATGAAATGCGATTAGAATTAATAATTTATTCATGTCTTTAGTACCCATTAAGAAAGAAAATGCTCAGAGGGATTTCTGTCGTTCGACTTTTGCTCTAACAGTAAAATTGAAATAAACATGACAGTAGTATAAACTTGCAGAAACTTTTTGTTGCGAAAGGACACTTTAAGGAAAATTTTTTAGTGATTTCTACAATTATTACTACAATTTTATTGGTTTGATTTGCTGCTTCTCTCTGTTTACTTTATGTTTAGCTCCTTTCTTTGTCGCACTACGCTTGATATCATCGGCAATTTGAATTTTTGTTTACCTTTTTTTAACTTTCGAATCGAAACGTTTCGCTCATTTGTACAACTTCCATACTGTTTGGTAATACTGTTAGCATGGAATTGAAATGTTTTGCGTCAATTAGACATTGGAAGCGAATTGCTTCTCATCCGCAATCACACTAATGGACGATTCCTTTTGCTGTCAAGTTCACGATCACACTATGTTCGGAGGAGATATTTAACACAATAGGCTTATGCTACACAACTATTCCCGGTTTGTTTCAACAGCCAATTTTGACATCATAAGGTGCCCCTTCTTATCCCCCGCCGCATGATAAAGCGTCCTGTGCCTCTGGTAATCATGGCTTAAAAGAATGGAAGACTTATTTGAAGTTCTTTGCAGGGTAACACTCTTACATTCTGTTACTAGCTCTCCGACTGGCCACTATAGAGAACAAAGCTTTGCCTAAACTCTTTAAAAATACTGTAGGTCATCACATTCATTATCACGCTTACTCAAATACTTCTACGTCGCGATCACAAACTAACTAGATATTTCAAACGGAGACGGAAAATAACTATACTAACTATTAACAATATCCTCATTAACCGAGTCCTCATTTCTAATGCTTTAATGCACCCTACAATATGCTGATGTGTATTTATCTCCATGGTGCCAAAATCACTCGCAGCAACTCGCAAATCAACCGACTGACACTGAACAGAAGGAGCACTGGTAAACACTAACGCTGGCCTAGGAGCAGCCTCAGTGAGACACAGGGGAACTGAGCAAGACGCCATATTGAAAACGTATTTAACTTCTTCAAGTCGACGGAACGGTCTTCTAGGCTTCATTGTTAAAATGGTAACTCAACCGTGGTACCTGTTCTGTATGCTATACTAGGGAGAAGTTTGCCTAGTGTATTTTGCCTGTTATTTTCGCGAATAAATCTGCCATTATACTTTGAACCATGTTACATCACGTTCACGTTCTCTGGTCTGTCAGCTCTGGCCTGAGATATCGGTGTTCTCCAATCAGACGGTTTTTGAGGTTGTGGAATGCCGATTCCTTGTGGATTTTGCATGTCTAAACATGGATGAGAATGATGAAGATAAAGTGTCTGTAAGTTACTCAGACGAAGACATTGATGAGGATAAGGAACCGTGTGAAATAGGTGGACGGGAAGCAAAGAGATCATGGGACCGTAGTGGAGTCAGTTCTGGCATAATGTTGACCGAGGTAAGTTAGGCCTAAAATTCTGAAAAGGCTGCCCATTCGAACAAAATAATCCGTTGTAAACACGTCTAAGAAACGGACACTCGGCGGTCAAGCCAGGTAACTTGTTTGTTTGGATTGATAAGCATAGTCAATGACCTACCAGCCACCTGGTAGTATGTAAAGTGCAGGTGTTACCACATTTCACTGCATTTTTGATGAAGTGTAAACAATTTAATAAAGGCTGCCATGAAGTACGTTACCATGAATCTGTGTAAATGGTATTAAAACATTTTAAATATAGACACATGCTGATACGCCAGTGTCAATGAACTTAATAGGACGACTCAGAAAATCTTGCTTTGGAAACCAAAACGTAAAATTTGTACATTTGTCTGAGCTGCCAGGAATTGATATTGATAGTCAGCTAAAACGGGACAAGCTAATCAATAAAATTGTAAAGTGATACGGTTTAAAGCTGTCACAAGAAAGGAGAGTAAAGTATGGTGAACTTGGACCGATTTATTATAAACTGATAATGACTGGAGTTGTGTACTACGCGGATGTGTGAGATACATGTTCTCAACTTTTCAATCGACTAGAAAAAATAACCCACCTAATAAAATATGTAATTTCCTACCACATCAGAAACTCCTTTAAACGTAACCTGGAGACCTTTATAATCATTTTAAAAAGATGATATCAAGACTGATGTATTACATGTTTTAGAAGACTGGTCTTGCAGATGTAGCATAACATTACTAAAGTATCCCCTTTCAGCTCATTAATGTCACTTCTGGGCTGTGTTTGGCAGTTTGTCAAAATGGCCTCGTGATGATCGGACACTACATTGGCAGCTGAATTGAAGGTCTTCATTGCTGCAATTGTACCGATCATGGTGTGTGGCTCTGAATCCTCGTGTCTGCTCAAATGGGATATTGATTGTCTTGAAGTGCTCCACATGTAGTGCCTTTGCACTATCTGTGGAATCAGCCTGATGGATCATGTCAACAGTACCATTATTTGTCAAAGTTGACACAATCAGCCAAAACTCCATACAATGCAACCGACTGTGCTGGCCGGAGCACATTACTCCTATAGGTGGTTAGGATATGCAAGAGATTGTGGAAGGACCCTTCAAAACAGACTCGGAATGCACCAAGGAAAGTGTGGAGCAAGTTGGTTTAGGCCTAGACCTGCTGTTAAGATGTATGAATGGGCCACATTGGCTACATGACCCTGTTGGCAACCTGTGACATTGCAGTGGACCGTGCTCAATGGAGGCATACCTTCAGGCTGGTGCATCTGACAGCTGTTCATCCAGACTAGCTCAAGCATTAAGTCCAGCTCAGTTCATGTTCATTTGACAAACTCAGTCCTCCATTTGATCAAAACTGAGCTTCCTTACCAATCATCCAATACAACCAGATCTAACAAGCCACACATTGCCTGTGATGCAAAGAAGTTGGAACCCAGAATGCAATTTGGTGGTGATATAATCTATATAATTGTTCTCTGTTTTACAACAAAGCATATTTGAAAAGTGCATTTGTTTTTGGTGGGTGCTATGTCTATTTCATGTATTTCAAAGTGACCAAACATGAAGAAGCCAAGCACATGTTAAGGTTAAGAAACATCTGTGCAATTTGTGTAATCCTTATGCCTTTAAAACTCTGTATATGCTTAATATGCAGTTTGCTGTATAGTGATTTTATGTTGTCTACAAATGCATAACTGTGTTGAGCTGCAAAAATCTTTACCAAACATAAAATCATAAATAGCAGGCTCCAGGCACAAATGAATCACCAAAATTTAAAATCTTTAGTGATAAACTTGATGAATTTTTTGTTACATAACAAGCCACAACATGTTTAAAGTTGATGTTGTGTTTATGGATCTTTTCACTGCCAGAATGTGCCTATAGACCTTTTCGGTGTTACATCACATGGCTGTTGTCAATGGCAACGATCTGAGGAAGGGGCAAACAATGAGGTCTGTCAACAGCATTTCCTATTGAGCATGGTCTTGTTTTGGTATTATTTTAGTGTTTTTAAGGTCTTGTACGTTGTAGAATGCCTTCTAAATACATTAATAAGTGGGGAGAAGCACATGGAAGATATTTAGAGAAACTTGAGGGTCCTTCCTTTTTACAAAATTACTGTCTTCTGAAGTATACTTGCCATTTTTGGCAGTAAGGTCTGTGTGTGTTCACAACACAAAAACCTAACCTCAACATAGTTAGGTGTTTGATGTAAAGTTACTAACATGCTGCTCTAGACACATGATTTTGGCCCTAAGGTATTCTTTTTCTTGGTTCAAGTAGTCAGTCTTCATGACTGTCCACTTCAGCTTCAAGTTCAGTAGTACTGTAGACTATAGAAGTTAAGAATCTTCATTAGGGGAAGCGTCTTATGAATAAATAACAGTCTGTAAGTGTAGGGATCACGTTTTCTTGAATAGATTTGTTTCATGGAGTAATTTTGTTAGGCTTCTTGCAGTTGTTAGTGGCCTTATCGGTACTTTTTTGTGACCCTGTATTCAAAACCATACAGAAGTCGAAAGCAAATGGACTTTATAAAGAAGCTTAAAACTTTCCCAATCATTCCTTGATTGCTGTATCCATTGGCTATACAGATTTTTGACATTTTCAAAGCAAAATAACTTGAAAACTAACCAGGAACTAACCTTCCCTCACACCGCAACTTAACGTTTTATTGCCACGATCGGCTTTGTTTGCCCCTTCGACTTGTTGCTATGTGCGGTTGTTAAGGAGAACTGAAAAGGTCTGTTGTTTCCTTAGCCTTGTTAAAAAGGATTAGTTCCAGGTAGTAGCAGGTCTTAACCTTTAAATTAAATTCAGAAATGTGGCACAACCATAATTCTTGTCTTGCTTCAGCATGTCAAAACATAAACTGGCCCTGAAAGAGCAATACATAAAAATAGAAACAATGGTCTAGGTGGTATCCCTTGCAATATGTTACCAGTCTGCTCCTTGTGCTGTAGTTAATGCTATTCCCTTGGATAAGTATTATTAGTCATTAAGTACCATTAAGTAAAACGGCATGACATGGAGGGTCCTGTCCTCTGGTCTATTTACTAGTGTTAAATTTTGTACACTAAAGCCTTAACAGTAAAAGCTAAAGTGTGCCTTTTCTAATCATCTCTTTTACAGATTCTTTATGGCTACACACCAGATATGGCTACATAATGCATTGCTTACAGTGCTCTCCCTGGGAAAAAATTTGTGCGTAGCGGCTGGAACAAAATCGAACTGGGGTCCAGGGGGTGTTCTGAGCTCACGCTATTTTTGACCTGAAAATGCCTTGGAATGGCTTTCTAAAAGATGCCGAGAAGTGCACTGTGTTTTGAAGTGGCATGAGTGACCCATCTGACGTGGCTTTTTGTAAAGCACATTCGCTGGTTGTTTGATGTTTGTCATGCAGCCCTCAACGATGCCATTCAAAACTTGGTTCTGTTAGCGGTATGTTTGTTGGGCATAGCAGTAGCGGTGGAAGCGTAGCGGTATATGAGAGCAACGTAGCAGGCCCCACGCAAAAACGCTCCAGGGAGAACACTGGCTTAACCTTTCTGCACTTGGGCTTCTCTGTAGTTCACTACCTCCATTAATGTCCATGTTCTGTAATACTAGGAATTGAATTGCTTGTCTTTAATATTTTCATTATATTTATATATTTATATTTATTTATATATTTATATAAACATATTTGTCTTGAAAAGGTTTATGTATCACTGATTTGGCTAGTAAATTTTTTACAGGATCCTGGAGGATCCTAATAGAATACTGTACCAGGATCCTGTCCAGATATATTGTATCTTGATAGGCTCCTAGAGGATCTTGTTTAGGATATGGTAGGATCCTGCACAAGATTTTATAGGATCCTGCAGGATCTTGTGCAAGGTCTTACAAGATCCTATTCAAGATCTTTTAGGATCCTGCTGGATCCTATAGAAGATCTGATAGAATTGGGAAGGATCCTGTGATAGATCTTACAAGATCATGGAGCCTATTTTTGATTGAGGGGTTGGAAAAAGAATTTTTGGTGAATGCACCTTCTACTTTGGCTATAAATGTAAATATATGTAGCTAGAAATGCTGAAAAGATATAGTTCTAAGACAACCCTCAACTCTGACCACCTCCCCATCATCATCACCCTCCACACCTCCACTCAACTTCCCACCTCAACCTGGAAAACCTTCACTAACCTCAAAAAAGCAAACTGGGATGCCTTCACAGATGAAACAGAAGCCATATTTTCCAATACTCCCCTCCCAACAGACATCCTCCAAGATGAGGAAAACTTCAGATCCATTTTGGCCAAGGCTGGTTACCACCACATCCCCTCAGGCTGCCACAACAACAAAATCCAACCTCTTCCTCCAGATGCCAAACAACTCATTCAACAAAGAGACAACATCAGAGCCAATGACCCCACCTCTGACTGGCTGCAACAGATAAACCACTCCCTCTCCAACCTTTTTTACAGCTGGAAAAGAAACAAATTGCAAGATTTCATCTCCAACATCAACTACAGGACAGATTCAGCAAAATTCTGGAAGACCATCAAAGCCATTGACAACAAACTTGCCGCTCCACCCAATATTGCCATCAACTGCAATGGGAAAATCCTCACTGACCCCAAACCCATTGCTAACTATCTCAACAAACAATTCACCTCCATTCGACCCCACTCGGCCCATCCTGACATCAATAAACTACCACTCACCAACCCATTGCAGTTCACCCCTCTCCAGGTGACCAACGCCATCAGGAGAGCCAACAACTCCAAAGCCTTTGGCCCCGATGGCCTGACCATATTCCACCTTAAGCATTTGGGACAGCATGGACTCGCCTACTTCACTTCCCTGTTCAACCTCTCTGTAGCCACTTGCAAAATTCCCTCCATCTGGAAAACTTTTTTATCCCAATTATCCCACTCACCAAACCTGGAAAAGATCCATCCCACTCCACCTCATAACTCACTACTCTGCCCAGCCATAAAAGTCCTTGAAGCCCTCTTGTTCCCCACTCTCAATGAACACCTCCCTCTACAAGTCCACCAACATATCTTCCACCCTCTTCACTCCACAACTTCTGCCCTTCTCCACCTCTCCACCACAGTAGCCAATGGATTCAGCTGTGACAACCCCCCTGACAGAACAATGGTTGCTGCCCTCAACCTCTCCACAGCCTTTGACTCCATTTCCCACCATCACCTACTTCAGAAAATAACCTCCACCAACCTGGACCTACCGATCATCCGGTGGCTTTCAAACTACCTCCATGGCTACAAGAGCAAAACCCTATGTAGAAACCCAACATTAGAATCCAGAGAAGTCCACACGGGCATGCCCCAGGGTTTGGTGATCTAATCAACCCTCTTCAACTTCTACATTTCGTATCTCTCCCAACCACCCAACGATATCAACATAATCTCCTACGCAGATGATTTCACCATCTTCACCTCTGGCACCAACCTTCAAGCCATTGAAAATTGCCTCAATCAATACCTCAACATCCTCCACAACCATCTACAACACCTCTCCCTCTTCACCCCAGACACCCACCAATCCAAATACCACCCGAATGTGAGCATCAACAACTCCCACCTCCCTCTCAACAAAACTCCAAAGATCCTGGGTATCACCTTTGACACCCACTTCACCTTCACCCCCCCATATTGAAACAGCTAACGCCAAAGCCTCTCAAAGGAACAACAGCCTCAAAGCCCTGAGTGGCACCACCTGGGGCCAGAAAAAGGAATCCATTCTCACCTCCTACAAAGGCTTCGTCTGACCCATCATCAACTATGGTGCTCCCATCTGTGCTCCCCACCAAAAACCTGACGCCAACATTGAAAAGCTTCAACGGACTCAAATTACTGCCCTCAGGATAGCCACCGGTTGTCATAAAATGGTCTCCAAAGAACACCTCCACCAAGAAACCAAATTCCTGCCCATTAAAGAACACACCAGCCTCCTTGCTGCCCAATTCCTGGCTGCAGCAATGGAGCCAGGCCATCCAGCTTACAATAAAGCCACCTAAGAACCCACCCCCAGAAACAAGAAAGCTACACTTCACTCCAAATATCATGAAACAGTTGAAAACAATCGCCACCTGGACCCCAAACAAACTCAAAAACACATTCACACCTATTTTGTTGACGACACTCGGAGTAAATTGGGCCCAAACCCCCTCCTGGACAACATCTCCCCAGACATCCCCCCATCAGATAAACAGCTCACAAGGAAAGCCAGGAATATCCTGGCCCAACTCTGCTCCAGCTTCAGCTCCTTCACGAAATCATACCTTCACCGCCTAGATCAAACAGTGGACAACCGATGTCCTAAATGCAACAGGACGCCACATTACGTCCCTCATCTCTTCGTTTGCCCTCAAGACCCCGCCAACCTCACCATACAGGACCTCTGGGAGAAACCCGTGGACGTCGCTGGCTTCCTGGATCTCAACTGGCAGTAACAACAACAACAACATGACAAGTGTGGAAGCTAGACAACATGGAAGCACACATTCAAAAGCATTCTTTAAAAAAATCCAAATTGATAACACAATTGTTTTTAAAAATATGTTTGTAAAACGTACTCATCAAAAGTATATAATGAAAGCATTCAATCTGAAAATAGCTTGGTAAAGCTGTTAATATTTAAAGTTGTGGCAAGAGTGATGACAGTGTAAAACCATGTCCTAGTATTCGTATAATTCTTCTTGTCTCATCTTATTCGAGAGAGAATACTTTTGAGAAAAATCTGTTCAACAACTCTTTTATTGAAAGCATGCTGTTTGAGTATACAGATACAATCAAAACAGTGGTGCTAACAAATTAAATTGAGTTATTGACTGTTCATAATATTTTTGTATGTGTGAACTGTAAATTATTGGATTTAGCCCCCAGCCAGATGTGTAGGGTCTTATAAAGATCCTCTCTTAAAAAATCCCCAAAAGAGTGTGATAGGATCCTAGTTAAAGGGAGACATAATCCTGTACAACAAACCTTTATAGGACTGAATGTTCTCCTAGTTATGATCTAACAAGGTCTGAAAGGATTGTCTAAAAATCTTGACTTTTAATCCTGAAAGGAATTTGATAGGATCCTAAATAAAAGGAGACAAGATCCTGTATAGGCAAAAATAATGGCGTCATGATGACACCGAAATGTTGAAATTTATACTTGAAATTTATTTTTGCCTGTTATGCTATAGTAAGGCACTTCCAATTGAAGATCCTGTATAGGATACTTTATTCAATTCTACATTTACCTATGTTAGGATCTAACAGGATCCAGTAGGATCTTGTAAGAACCTGTGGTGGTCACTTTATAGATTATTGGAGGGGAAGCAAAACTTGACGTAGGATGAACTGTCAGGAAAATTTAGAATCATCCATACTCGTAAAACACTTGGCATGGTGGAAGATGATCGGTTTGAGTGCAATAATACAATTAAAGGTCAATCTACACTATTTTTATTTTATAAAATAGCATTTTTCAGTGCCAGAAGTTTCTTTATCTCTGACGAATTGTGGTTGATGTTCTTAGATACTCTAATGCATTACTTTTGAGGCCTAGATATTACTTTGTTCATTTCAAAGAATACAGGAATTTTCGGAGAAGCAAAAAACGATGACATATGAAATTATTCTGCCTCTTCTCAAACTTTTAACCTGAAGTTATTGGGGGTACCCCCACCAGGGACTGCCACTGATTAATTGTTGCAAATGATAGTAACATAATGTCTATATGTTTCAGTCTTTGAAATTTATGCAGTAACTGTCTATGCATATGATCTTATACTTTTCTGTTGATTTAAAGGGTATATAAACTGGGTTTTTTTCTTGTCGTAGATTGTAATTATAGATTTACCATGCTGCTATTAGACTTCTCCCATAGATGCCACCTTCTGGCCCCCTAGTCTTCACCACTGCTGAGAGCCTTCACTTGCAGGATCCTAAAAAGGATTTGATAAAGGATCCACAATAAAGGGAGACGGCATCCTACTTTGATAAGATCAAACAGGATCCTACTAGGATTCTGATGGGATCCTGTCCAGGATCTTATTCCTAGAGGATCCTAGAAGGTCCTGTAAGATCCTGTAAGAATGTTCACTCAGGTGTATAAGCAAATATTAAGGGCAATCTAGCTTGCAATAACTTGGATTATTATATGGTTCTTCTAATTTTTTTGACATCCTCATTGCAGCATTATTCCATTTTTTCTGACTCCAGGTCTCCAGTAATGATCCTTTAAGAGAAAAGTCAGTATCACCCAGTCCAGTAAAGCGGCGTAGAGTTGATGATTCAGGTATGAGTAAGTTGGTTTATTTTGGACATGCAATGTAATAGATGACAAGCTTAAAAGGTACAAAGTCTTGTCAATTACAGTTGAAATTGCCATTTTCTTGAGTGTTAGAGTGGCTTGTTAATTCATGTTTATGAACCTTTATTACAAACTAATGCATGCCTTCCCAGAATACTTTGGAAGCACAAACATCAAATGAGAAGGACAAGAACAACTCAGGATCAATGCATGCATCAGAGCTCCTTAAAATCAGGTTAATATTGTATGCAATCTAATGTTTTAAAGGGGCCCATTTTCCCTACGTGCTAATTTTGGATTACAGGAGATGAATTTTGGAGTAGTCCATGAGATAAAGATAGGATCCATTACAATATTACATGTGACAAAAAATTTTTCAACTTATATTTTTATAAAGTACAGTTGAGTTATTACTTGAGTTTGTCTTGTTTAGCTGTTAGTTTTAGCTAAAACTAAATAAAGCAGGAAAAAGCACTTTTGTTGACACGTGTCTTGGTACTTTTGACGAAAGAAAGGAAGGAGACGAGAATAATAATCGAAGCCTGTGCAATGATTTATTATTACAGGCATGTTTGAAATTAAAGTTCTTTATCATACTGAACAGGAGGTATTAAGTCTTCTTTGAGCAGTTCTTCATCAGAAAGAGATGCCATAACCATAGTGATCCTTTTTGTCCTTGTGATATTTTAATTCAGTCTAGTCATGCAACAAGTCTTGTTTTCTTTTTAAGGGTTTATTGATGAATTTTAAGTGTTTGGAAGTAATAATCTATAAAGCTTTTTGCCTCATACTAATCACAAAGATGTTTGTACTTGATAACCTGCTTCGAAATGTGATTGTACATGTCTTGATTAATTGCTTTTACAGCCACCTTCGTACCATATCAAGTCGAGCCGGTACTGCCTGAAATAGTTCTACTATCATTTTAGCAGATCATGATCTCTGATTAGTTGTATATCCATTCTTCCAAGGTGGCTTGACTTATTTGCATTTCAAGTGTCATGTCTTTAGTAATGCTAACTAGTTGTGCCCACCCTTGATCAAATGTTTGAACTCATCCATATTTTTTTGCTACTTCAGAGTAGGCTTAGTTTGCATGTCTTTAAATATTTCTTCGTGGCCTTTAATTGAAAAAGTTTTTAGTTTCAAAAATGTAAATCTTCCACAGCTTGCTATAAGAGAGGTGGAAATTGTTTATTCGAACAAAATATGCAGCAATTTTTGTTTAAGGTAGCTATTTTACTAGATAATGAATTAGGTTTTCATGAGAATTTGTTCACAAAATTACCCTTAATAGATGTGGTGTTGTTTGTGATATAGCAAGGGCCCAGGATTGGAAACTACTTATTCCATTTTTCTCTAGAGCACAGAAACCCAATACCCACAGTAAAATGCTACTTTGTGTCTGCTGCAAGCTACTGCTGTGTTATATGCATAAGTAAGTCATTACTGATAGTCATTACAAAAAGTCATTATCTGAAGATTGTCACCACAAGGAATTCAAAATGCCTACATGGGGCTTTTGCTAAAATAATTTTCCTTGATCCAGAAACAGTACTATTTTTCCTGTGTATCTAAATTATATGATTTTACTTCCAATATCTGTTTTGTACAGTATCAAGTGTTTCATAATTCCAACTGTCTTGATAAACTGACATTATGAAAATGAGAATTGTTAAGATGCCTGATTGGTTTTAGTTTCGTATCACTACTTATTTTGCAATTTTTTCAAGCTTGTTCAAATGATATATAAGGCATAATGAATTATATAGATTCATGTTTCTGTGGACATGGTCAAGAGTCAACTGAACTTAAGAGCAGCCAATTTTCAACACCTAAGGATTTGCTGTACTAAAAAAATTCATCATAAGCTTGAGCTTAGGACCAAACTGTTTTTACTCCCAGTTTCCTACATTTTTGTGGATTAGTTACTGTACCAGAGTACTGATGAACAACTGCATAAGGCATGTCTACCAAGCATACTAGAAACTCACAGTTTTTAGACATATCACACTGGACAATGCTTTTCATGGTAATGAGTTCAACCAAACTTTAGAGATGCAGCTACTGTCAAAAGTTAATATATTACATGACTCTTTTGATTAATGGCTTAAATGAGAATATTAGTTTTATTTAAATGGTTACGGTCTGTTTTATGTAAGTTAGTTACCTTATACCTTTATGTTGATTTGAGCTACTCACTAGATGTATAAAATGTTGACTGTATTGATTGCAGCTGCAAACTGGAATTGCTTTGCTTGTCATAGATTATGATTATAAATTTACCATGCTGCTCTTTGACTACTCCCATAGATGCATCTGAAGAGTCACCAAAACATGATCAAGAGGAAGGAGAAATTTTTAGTGATGACAGTGGATCAGAGGGTGCACGAGCTGAAGCAGATGGGGGTTTGGCTACTAGAGACCACAGTCCTCCTGATAGTTATAACGTAATTTCTGAAAGAGAGCCTGAAGATAATATACAAATACCCGAGAATCCGGATGATGACAATGCAAAACAGTCACAGAGTGAGGATATAAGAGATTTTGAAATAAGCTTGTCAAATGATAATCAAGATGGTAAGTTTAGCCTTCCTGATTTAGACGTAAATATATTGTGATGTCATTTTTTTTGATTTTCCAATTTTGTATGGAAGATATGCCATTGTTGACAATTATATTAACAGTACTCTTTCTGTAAGGTTTTCTTTAGAACTTTTAGTTGACTGTTGTTAATAAGTATATGCATTATAAATAATCATTGTTCAACTTGCTTATTTGTTGACTCTCTTGTTAAAGATGTCTTGCTGTGAAACTGTTCAAATGTTGCTTTGGGATTTAGTCTTTACTGAATACTTAGTGTATTTAGAAGTCACTCTTGTATGTCTTGCCTGTATTAATTTAGTGCTGACATGCTTTGGATCTTTGTGTTGTTTCTGTAACAAGATTGGTCTTATACTAGGCCCAATTGTTTGTTGTAGATTCCTTATTTGATGTTGAGGAAGTAAAGGATGGCAGAGGAGCAGACTCTGCAAATTCTGAAAGTGAAGCCAAGGATGGTACAGGGAAAACCTATTCTGATGACAGTGACAGTAATAGTTCAGTATCTGCAGAGAATGTTGTGGAACTGACACAAGTTAAAGATGATGACACAGAAGAAATTGTGGCTTCCGGAGAAAATAGGACAAGAACACCTGAGTCAACAGATTTGGATAGTGATTCAAGTGAGGATTACAGTGGAGGAAATCAAGCTGTAAGTAAAAGTACCTTAAAGGATACACACTCAGACGTGGGTGAATTATTCAGACAGCGAGCATTACCGTCATCATTTAACCTTGCCTCTGATGAATTAAGCCCTGGAGAAGGGCTATTTAGATCTCGAAGAGGGAAAGAAAAGGACGACTCAGATGGAAAGCAAATGCTTGAAGACAGTGAGAATGATCTAATGGATTCTTCCAATGTGGATCATCTTGAAATAACTGTTCCTCAGCAGACTGCTGCAAAAGACCGCAAAGTGAAAGTTCGTAAACGGGGAGAGAAATCAAAAGAGGAAGGTGCCCAGTTCCTTGAAGATATATCTGATGATGAGAGATATGAAAGTGTTTATGCTAATGAGAGGCCCGGTAGAGGATCTAGTAGTGCTTCAGCTAGTTCTCAGCAAGATGACCGAAAGCTAATAAGATCAGGATCTAGTCCGAATAGCTCAACAAAAGTGAAGGAGAAGAGTCACCAAGAAGGTCGGGGTGAGAAACGAAAGGAGGAGACATCTAGGTTTATTGAAAGGCAGGAGCACCACGTACAGTCTTCTATGCACCAAGGTCTGTCAAAGAAGCGTGGTAAACCTCACGAGGAAGCAATGGAAAGAAGGAGGCTAGTTGACAAGCATAGCAGTGAAAAGGACCATGAGAAGAGACGAACTTACGTGGAAAATGATGGCCGTTCACGATACGAAGAACCTTATGACCGAAAGAGTGATCGTTATAAGACCAAAAGTGACTATGAATTAGACAGAGTAAGTGATAAAACAAGAACTAAACCTGGGATTCACGTAAAGTCACAAGTTCATGTTCAATCTGAAGTAGGTCGCACAAAGACTGAAAATAGTGATGTAGACCTAAGAAGGAAGATTTTAAAGAAACAAGAAGCTAAAAGCTATTTCGAGAGGAATGACCAGAGGACTGATGTTAGAGAACGCAAAGAAGAGTTTAAGGGAGATCAGAGACCTTTGGATTCCAAGGATAAAAGTTACAAGAAGGATAAAGTGTCCAAACGCAATTTAAAGGAACATAAACATAAAAAGAGATATAAAGACAAGGACGTTAAGGGAGAAATTAAGAAGATAAAACAATCTGGCACCAGAGTCAGAGGTAGTAAAAAAGAAATTAGAAAAGACAAAGAAAAGTCATATGATGACAAAACTAGACGGAGGGTTGATAAAGGTAAGGTAGAGTCCACGAAAGCTAAGGAGCAAAGTAAAAATGATGACAGTTCTGGTGATAGTGACTCCGCCACAGCGTCAGAATCAGATCCGTCTACTGATATGGAGGAAATAACTACGGAAATGAACGACGATACTGCAGTGGATGAAGACATTCAACTCGTTAAATCAGGTAGTGAATCTCCTCAGGAGCCAGGTTATGACGACATATCTTCTGCCGAATCTGAACTTTCACCTGTCCCGTCTCCAGTGGAGTTAAAAAAACCACCTTATTTCCCAGCTACACAGGGTTGCAGAAGTGTCGAAGAATTTGAGTGGTTAAACAGAATCGAAGAGGGAACCTATGGAGTTGTGTACAGGGCAAGGGATAGGAGGACAGGTAAGGACTGTTAAAAATCCCACTTATCATCGTTAAAAAGATTGTCCTGCTACCGTATATTTATTGCCTCCGCCAAAAAGGTTATGTTTTCATCAGGGTATGTTTATTGGTTGGTTGGTTGGTTGGTTGGTTTGTTTATTGATTTGTTTGGTAGCAAAATAATTCAAAATGTTATGGAAGGAATTTGACGAAATTTTCAGGATAGGTCAGAAATGGGCTAACGTAAAGATGATAAATTTCTGGCGGTGACCGAGATCAATGTCTGTTTGTCTGTTTGTTTTTGTATCTGTCTGTCAGCAGGATTACGCAAAGCCTAATAGACGGACTCGTGAAAAGAGTCAGACGATCGGTCTTGATCCAAATCACATCCCGTTAAATTTTGGGGTTTTCCGAATGAAATCCTGGATTCTCGATCACTTCTCTGGTAATGAAACCTTCATAATGCTAGTAAGAGATAAACACGTTACCGTGTTAACAGGGGAAAACTCCTGTTAATTGAATAATAATACTGGCTTGGCGGAGGTTTGCGCTCTCGGATTGCTTCCATTTGGAAATTGGTCTTTTATGAGCAATTTTTCAGTGAGTGGGCTTGTCTATTTATAAAGGGTCAAGACAGGGTTCTCTCGGCCACCGGAGCAGAAAGCCAATTCCGCGTGCTATATCGAAGAACACACTAATCTACACACCTGGAGATTCTTCTGGGGTGTCAGATCGAATCTCAAAGTGGAGGGCTGCCTAGACCGCAGCTTCGGCTTCTTTAGGTCAATTTTTTGCGAAAAGCAGAATAAAGATGTACTTGTAAAACAACAGAGAAAAATTGGTTTGCAAATGTCAAATACAGGATTTTGTTGACAAAAAATGTGTGAATCTTTACTGCAAAATACGGCTTATTTGAAACAACTTGTTTCAATCAAATCCAAACCAAGACTAACTTGTTATGGCAAACCGCATTTGTTGTAATCATAGGCGATAACCAATAGCAATACTCCCTATCTTACATTGTCTGACGCCCATGTTACTATGCTGCCCGACTGCCTCTGTCCAAAGTATTTTAAGTCCGTCGAAACGCTTTTTGCCGAAACGCTTTTAACCGTTGACAATGTTTCAATTTTAGGCTCCTTATGGGCTTTCATTTGGCTGACAGAAGTGCTTTTTGCGCTAATTTTGGTCCAAATAATAATTACCGTTAGCTAACCTTAAAATACAACTTTGCAGTGGCCATAGTTGGATTTTCAGGACTTCACAACTCAAATTTCTTGAGTTTTCTCCTGTGATGTTAATTTTTGTTGTATTCCGCATGTAGATGAAATCGTAGCCTTGAAACGACTGAAAATGGAAAAGGAGAAGGAAGGTTTCCCCATCACCTCCCTAAGAGAAATCAATACGTTATTAAAAGCCCAGCATCCTAATATAGTTACTGTAAGGGTAAGTTCATACCATTGTGTTTCGCTTAAATGGCAACAAGTTATCCTTAAGGAAGAGACTTTTTTGTATCGACTGCGGCACGTTTTATGAACCGTCAATTGTGTCTTAAGTTGTCAAGGGATGCGTAGAGGTGGAAAGCAGAGTATTTCTGCAGCGCAATTTTTATATAACGTGTAAAAGTAGGTTTCTTGGTTACTTGTAAAATATAATACTAGTCTTCATCAATTGGCTGATGGGTCGTGATCGACCCGCCGTGGCGTCCGTCGCGAAAGTTCTCCGCTGGGTGCAGTTCTGCGCCATTCTATCAGCCTGAACCATGGGCCCACATAGGTCCTTCAGATCGTCGCTTAAGCGTTTCGTTGGCCTACTGAGTCCTTTGGGCCCATAAACTGATATCATCAACGCGGTTTTTGCCATTTGAAGGCTTTTCAGATAGCGCACAAAAGTAAGCTTCCTCTCTGTTAAGAGTGTTAAGGATCCTCTATGCCAGCTGGACCATCTCATTGCATCTTGGTTTTTAGTTTTCGTAACCCAGCTGATTCTGTGCACAGGCCGTAGCACCATAATTCGAAACTTTGTCTCTCTTCCTGTCGGATCTTTTCGTCACTCAATATTCCGTATCATTGACGCTATCAAGAAAACAAGAGAGTTGAGCAGTCTCCTTTGCGATAAGAGGAATGATGCTGGTAGTGTAGGTTTCATGGTGTTCCGGCTGTGGTGGGGCTGTAAACAATAATTTAGGGCTAAACTTAGGACAACAGGCGTCTATACGATAGACAGAGTTAATGGAGAACGGTAAACGACAGATGACTTAAACTTTATACAATCTTTGTTTTTAAATTGTAGGAAATCGTAGTTGGTAGTAACATGGATAAGATTTATATTGTTATGGATTACGTAGCTCACGACTTGAAGTCGCTCATGGAAGTGATGACACAGCCATTTCTTGTCGGTAAGCTATTCTTAACTGTGTTGTTTACCTACGAGGTTTTATTATTCCCTCCATGGTAGTTTATTTCGACTACGGCCTCTCTCACGCACTACCCCGCACTCTTGCATATGCTTTACTTCCTATCCGCATCAACCTTCCCGATGGAGACTTTGTTTCCATATTTTGACACTTACTTGCTTGTTTTTTTTATTATTCTTATTTCTGAGACATGCTTCAATTGATTGTCTTGTGTGTCTGAATAATGATAACGTGGTCTTACATTTGTGGGATTTCACTTGCGGTCAAGTGAAGTCTTGCATCAATCCACCTTAGTAGCTTCCATAAAGGTCTTACATAATGGAAACGACTGAAAATCGACACAGTGTAACTGTGACATACAAAATCTCACGTACTGTACATGAACACTCGCGCGGATGAGCCATGCAATTTCCGAGGATCGTCTCACAAGATTTTTGTCGACCTACAGTTGCCAGCTATCGGTAAGATGGGATATTGTTCACGTGTTTCCTCGATACTAAAGCGGGTTTTACTACCCGTCTTTGATTTTGTAGCAATCAAGGTTTTAGTTCTCAAATTCTGGCATCCTTGAAAATTCAAGCAAGCTGCTGGGTTCTTTTCTTACTCAAAAGCAGGGTTTACAATGTTATGAATGCAATATTCGGCTTCTGCTTTATGGTAAAAATAATCTTTGGCCTACACTTAACTGACGTTTGTTTTAAGTTTCTAGTTTGGTAAGGTTCATGTATTGTTAAAATCATTTTTATATATTAGATTTTCTTGTCCTTTAGCCTCATAATTATGATTAAATATTCGCTTTAGGTGAAGTAAAAACGCTGATGATTCAGCTTCTACGAGGGGTACAACATTTACATGATAACTGGATTTTACACAGAGACATAAAAACATCCAATTTGTTGCTTAGTCACAAAGGAATACTAAAGGTAGTATACGTATTACATTTAATGTGTGGTCGTTAATATTATCCAGTTAATAATGTGAAATATTTGTTGGAAAGTCTTACCTGGAGAGCTTGAGAGGAGAAATGTAGCGAGATGGAAAAGTGTAAAGACCACCAGTACTCGGATAGTGAGTAGGTATGCGGACATACTTTTAAATGTACGTTTGCTGGGATGTGGGACATTTAATCATGACTCTGTGTTGTTCATTTGGAAACTTACACTTATAACAGTCTACCTAACATGTTCTGTGTCGTTGTTTACTTGTTGTGTTTCTTTGTGTATGTACGCTTTCAATCTGCTGATGTTGGAAAGATGGGAGTATTAGAACATACATTTTTTATGTTTTTCATAGATTGGGGATTTCGGCTTAGCTCGTGAATATGGATCACCGTTGAAACTATACACCCCTGTTGTGGTAACGTTATGGTATAGGGCTCCTGAGTTATTATTAGGTATGAAGGTAAGAATTGCTTGAATATACATATCATCTTGAATGAAGAAGAAAAAATGATAATGTGGTATGTTTATTTCTTGATTGAAGAACGTCTTCGTAAATGTCTGAATATTTTGATGGATATGACATTTAGTAAGCCTGTTTTGTGGCTATGTGACTAATTCGCACGTTCTTTAAGCAAGAAAGTATGAATGTTTACGTGTGTAGTACTAGACAACATGCAATTTGAGGATCCAAGAAAATAAGCCTTTTGTTCCTATTTTCATAGTGTACATGTAAAGAAAACAAAATTATTCTTGCGGTCTCGTGGAAACGTTTGTGCCCCCAGTGCGCCTGAAGCGGACAAATTTTCTCTGATCTCCCCGAAATATGGTTTAGGATGCGAATTAATTGTTTTGAAAGATGTCGTAGGAATCAAAGATGTAAACATGCGCGTGCCTCCAAACGGCCGTAGACGCTTTTTGAAACTGGTTTATGAGAAACCAGTACTACGATGGGCAAAAAGTTAAGAAACTCTAGTATTAGGCTCCAGAAAAATCAGGAAACTATAAAACCTCCACTTTTGACCACTTTGCGAACAGGTGGATTTTTTGAGTTTATCTAAATCTTATTCATTTTTGCTACAAACGATTTTAACTTTTGATCTGCATAGGGTTTTCGTGTCAATCTGCGTTTATATCGATCTAAAAATGCTGAACTTCAAAACAAAATGCCCCGAAAATAAAAGGTATTAAGAGGCTTTTAGTACTAAAACAAAACTTTTCATCGTAAATTAAGGAACTGAAAGTACTTAGTGCTTATACAAGTTTCTTAGCAAAAACTGTATGAGGACCCTTCAATTAATGCAGAATTCGTTGAATCAATGATTTTTTGTACAACTCATTACAGGAGATAGACTTGGAAGTTCTTTGTGGTGATGCCAAATTATAAAATTATGAAATTATATTGTTTGTATAAAGGTCTAATATCCAGTGTCCACCTTTTCTGGTAATAACCTTTTGACTGTTTCTTGTCGTTGTGTAGAAATACTCCACTGCGATTGACATCTGGTCAGTGGGATGTGTTTTTGCTGAGTTATTAATGATGAAGCCTCTGTTTCCTGGGAAGTCAGAAATTGACCAACTTAATAGAGTGTTCAAGGTATGACTTGGCATATTACCCGAAAATGATTAACTGTTGCCTTGTAATATCTGCAACTGTGTGAGTTTTTGCTTGTCAGAGAAGAATTCCCGACGCTTTCGTTCTTTAATGTGTGTGGGTATGTTGGAATACGTTGATATGTAAATGAGAGAAATGTTATTTCATGTGTTTACTTACTACAAGTGGCCTTGTGCCCATCGTATATTCTTGGTTTTAGCCAGGCCATAATCTTATTGGTTGTGTCTCAACCAATCATGATGTAGCATCCTATCAAGTACCTTGTAATGCTGACGTGACTGCTGATCTGCCAAATCTGCAGCCGACTATCTGTTATTCGTTTCGTTCTCTGTCAAGCTTGGAAGGAAAGTCCAGGCTTCCAATTTTGTTTTTGGATGCGAATTATCAATAACGGAGTTCTCCTAAGTTTTTATCTCGACCTCAGTCAATAGTTAAGCTTACTCTTGATCTACAGACATGTTTTTCACCTTCTGGAGCTATCGTGCTTATTATTTTGGAAGAGTGACATAGACTAACGGAGTCCTATCACTAACATCTGTTTGAAAAAGTATGGATTTAGTATGCAGTTTCGAGATGCTACCTTCGAATGTTATGCCCTTTTACAATGGAGATACTTTTGACCACTATCCACATGCATGCAAATGTCAAACTGCCTGTAAATGGTCGATTCAACGCTCGGGTAATTTTTTAAATATCTCCTGTTTGGGAAAATACAACACTTAGTTGACAGTATTAGTTACAATAAAAACAGTATTTTGTATTTGAATAATATTTGTCTCGGAAACACGGATGAATATCTTTGAAGTAACAATAAATATCATTTGTAAAACTACAGTCTTCTCCTCGTCGCTATTAACGTCCGTGTCAAATTGAAAAGCAAATAATTTAGCAAAAGCATACCTCATATTATAGGAAAATACTCCCATTTTGATATGATTATGAATAACCGAAGAATCATTGCAAATAATAGTAAACAAAGATATTTAGTATCCTGTTTTGATCAGAACAGTTTTGTATTTTGTTTTGAACTTTGTTAACTCAAGGGTCCCGACTTTTATTTATAAATCAACAACGTCGAAAGGCTTTCAATCGACTGGGGCGTTTAAGAAATAGGTATATTTAGATATCAAGGTGTGTGGTGGGGCGTTAATTTGAAATTTGCAATATTGTCCTATAGAATAAAAAAACTATGGCAAACTGTTATATACAAGGTCGAAATAAAATGTTTTATAGGATCTCCAGCTAAGCAGGCATTAAACAATCATTCATTTACTCGTTCTTCGTACGTGGAAGCAGTTCGCTGTTAAGATCCCGTTTACACTGTTACGGATCTAAAAGAGTACGAATCCATTTCTGGTCCGTAACGATTTTTGTTAGCGTTTAGACTAGATCAGGTCCAAGTCAGTATGCGTTTACATTGAGAAATGTTCTGAAATGGTTGCGCTCAATAGCGTCATTAGGGAGCACTACACTGAAGCCAAGAATTAAAAGTGCAAACCTTATTCATTTGCAAAGCAGTTATTTTTATCCTATTCAGACGTTGTACTTCCGTGAATAAAGATTAACAAGTCAAAATTGGTACCGCGGAAACTAGTACAGATAGCGGATCCTTCAGTGACAGTGTAAACGGAAAATTGCTGGGTTTTGCACGGATCCATTTGTATCCATATTAGTGAAAACGGGGTCTAAGAGACTTTTGTGAATGTTAAAAGCAACAGCCGTCTGCTATTTGATATTACTGTAAAAACATTTAAAGGGAACTTTAGTCCACCTACGGGTCTGACACTGAGATCTGTGAAAGTTTTGTATATAACGAATGGTAGCCTTGTAGAACTCTAGTTTAAATTATTAACATTATGAGTTATCATCAGTACAAGATAAGGAAACTACTACAGATATTATTGTTATTGATAAAAGTCGTCATCTACTAATGGAAAGAATCCCCATTTTGAACAATCTTTTTGTGGTACAAAACTTGAAAATCGCCTTGAAAATTTGCGACATTGCGCTAAAACCATACTTAAAAGCAGTAGTTGTTAACATTTGGCTCATATTTTCGTACCTTTTATTCAAAGTGTATTCTTTCCTGGAGGTCATTCCTTCGACCAATATTACAGTTTCAAAGAAATAATGATTGCTATCTTTTTCTGTGTTACTAGGAGCTTGGAACACCCAATGACAAAATATGGCCCGGGCCTCCATCCTTTTCAGAACTTCCCATGGTGAAGAAGGTAAGATGCATGCTTTCCTCTGGTGATGGAAGTAAATGATATAAGCGTTGAACCGTAATTTAGCACAGAAACCACAAACTAGAACGTTAGTAAACAAAATCTGCTCAAAATTATCGAGCAAGCAAATAAAGCCTCCCTGCACTTATATTGCATTGTCAAGCCAGTGGTGCACCCAGGCACAAAATACAAGTTGAATGCTTAATTGCAGTCAGTGACAAACTGCATCACTGGATCACATTTTGTTTTCGTTTGTTTGCAGTGTAGTTAAACTTGTAATTTTCGTCACGTATTGTATTATCTATAAGCGTGAACGGATACTGTCAAACATAATTATAGATAGTTTGATGTCTTAATACAGGAATACATTTTTGACAAGTGCAGCAAAGTGAAATGCTAGTTTTAATTAAGCTGTTGACAATGCCATTTTACAATACGTTTGCCTCTTTTTCATAGAAAGTGGTTGTAGATCTTATACCTGACAAGTAACGTACTGATTTTCCACTCATAATGAGTGTACAGGCACATTGTATACATTTTGGGTTATAGAAGAACTTTATAATTGACAGTCTTCTGTTTCTAACAACTAAAATAAGTCAGGTGACGTCTTCTTATGGATTCTCTGCTGATCGAGCAAACTGTAGACACTTTGCAAGATGTTAAAGTTGTGAATCCCTGTTGAGCCAATGAAGTTTATGCTTGATCAGCCCAAAATCAATAGAAAGGCCTTATTTCCGTCAACTATGATCAGTCTAAACAAATTAGGAACATAGTCAAGTGTATTTCAAGTCTTCGTGTGCCGTAAATTTTGACTAAGGTCTGGTTGATTGAACTTCTCTCAGTTGCAAGGGACATATTTCGTTTCCCCATTTCAGTAACGTCTTCATAGCTTGCACTAAACTAGGTGTGAACTGTACACTCGGATATTCCTTAATCTGCATTGTCTGAACGGTACGCAGTTTGATAAAGTATGTGTCTTGAATCTGGCCCTTCGTTGTAGACAACATTTGCGGATCACCCATTCAACGTTTTACGTCAAAGGTTCGGTGCTACACTTACGGATAAAGGCTTCAACCTTCTCAACCGGTATGTGTTTTTAATCACGATACTCCAGTTGTTTGTTCTTTTCCCTGTGCTTCTTGCATTATTTACTTGCAGGGTGATAACGACCTTCTTGGCTTAGACTGACAAAGGGCTGATATAGAGTGCCATATTTGCACGTTTTTGCCGGGAGAAATAAACGTAACTCAAACAAATATTTTAGTTACTTTTTCGGGAACCAAAGAATGTATTAGATTTATCTAGTGCTACAAAAAAGGTCAGAATTAAAAGATTACAGATTATCCATCCTAAGGGTCATGAATTCGTCCAGCATGTGAAGATTTATGTACACTATAAAATTAGGCAAAAAGAAGCCTGATAAACATGCAATAAAGAAACTTGAATTATTTCTTGTCTATAAGCAGTTGGTAAGAGTTCACGCAACATGTCGTCATGTTTTTGGGTGCAATGTGTTTAAGAGCATGTTCTGATTACCTGGCAACGTCAGTTCGTATATTTTTATTTTGCCATTCAAGTTGTTTCCAGACGTTACTTACCAGTAATACTCGTGGTTGTACTCAACACGAATTGATATCATTCAACATACACACAAAACTGCACGGCATTAGATATTGCATATTCACACCACTCGTGTGCATACACTCAAACAGACAGACAGACAGACAGGCCTGAAGAATTGTTACTAACGTTTCCCTGGTTCTTTTCTTTCGCAAATGGTGGTTAGCGTTATCTTTGTTTGTATTAAAAAATATATGTATTCAAGTAGCTTGTCCACAATTCTTTGTCGTTTCGTGTACACGAAATTCGCTTTTCAGCTTTTTGCCTATTAAAGATCTCCTAGCCATGAGGCAATATCACAGTTTTGTTGAGAAACGTTATCTTAATTGTAAGAGCCCAGTTGTGTTTCCATGTGTTTGTCGTGACAGTGTGTCTTTTACGTCTTCGAGGCTTTCTGCTGTCTATTGTGTTCGGTTAATTAACTTACAAAGGCACCACCAGTCTTAATGATTAATACTCGTTGTCTTTTATCTTGTTTATAAGACACTATTTTCAGCACTGTTACGTTTTGAAGATTGTTTTAGCAACGTTTGTTACTTAATGTGTCTAAGAAGTTCAAATCTCTGTTTAACCTCTTTATTGTTAATGGTATCCTAGCCGTACTTGATCTCGTTATTCGCATGTGCTTGTTAAAACTTGTAAATTATTGATAATATATTGTTGCATTAAGATATGATTCTACTTTTGACTCCCAGTCAAGTTTTTCCGTCTTTGGCATAATTCACTTCGGGAGTATTAATGTTTGAATAAAACGACTTTGAATAGTGATCGACGAATTTGTTAGAGCGATAATCTTCGATTTTCTTTAATCTTACTTCATGCTTATACCTATCCAACAAAGCCCTCAGTTGCTCGACGTCCGATTTGCCCCTCTCCAGAGAGCTTTTTGTCGTAGATAAGTACTGTCAGGCGGTGCAAAAGCAGTCCAAAAGTCGCCAATACAGAGTCGCAGGTTGAAGTGTGCAAAATGCTTATCTATCAACAGCTCAGCGAAACCGAAGATGCCTGTTGGGCATGTGCTGTTTGTGCATCATTTTTCCTTTTATAATTTTTTGTCAGTACAGTATCTGAAAAGCAAAATCTTGGAGCTAGTTACTTTTTACTGACTTACTGTATTCCTAGTTTCGGAAACCACGATTACGTGCTCGTTTTATTCCTCCTCCCATGTTTGTACCCCCAGTAAAAGTAATATGTTTTTTAAACGAGGTAACCCTGACATATGTTACTTGTTATTCTCATAAAGGAACATGAAAAGTTAAGTTAAAAATGATCTTATAATCAATTTACAAAGCAAAGTTAAAATGAATCCATTCTCTTGTAATTGACTCCTTAACTTGGAAATAACTGTGTGGGTAAATGTTTCTGGTCAGAAACTTGGTCCATATTAAAACTGCCATATTGAGATTTGTTCCTGTTTTCTTCGGAATTTTGTCTTTCTGTTTTTGTTTAATTTTCGGGCTATTTTTCTTCCTTTTTCACATCAATTTTAATTTAAGCTGCGTACGTCTCGTAGATTTCTTACGTATGATCCGAAAAAGCGAATAACATCAGAAGAAGCATTGAAACATGAATACTTTGAGGTCGGTATTTTTCTTTTAATTGAATTCGTTGAAAAAGTAAAAGATTACTCAACATAATACAGAGATTGAAGACTAGCTTCAATAGTTTCTTTGTTTTGTTTTACAACCATGCTTTTTTAATTTCCAGACCCTATCGGGATCGGTCTGTACTATAACAGAATAGAGAGATGCGCAAACTCTTGCTCACTTCTGGGGATGAAAATTTTGAAAACGAGAGAGAGGCTCCTTTTGAAATCGAGGTTAAGTAAACCGGAAAATTTTTTCCGTGAGAAGTTGACTGTGGGAACATTGCCAATCCGTCTTATTATTGGGAAGATGTCTAGAGAAACGAAGAAAAGGACCAAAAGTTATCATTGTGCAGCATTGAACTGCCAGAGTAATAATATAACTCACCCAAAGTTAACGTTTATTCAGATTCCCCTCAAACCCCAAGCAGCTTGTTTGCCTTCTTTTGTAAGGTTCTGTTCTCAAGATCTCCATTCTGCTGTTTGTTTTCTTCACCTTGATGTGTTGAATACTTTGACGTGTTGAATACGTTTATGTGTTGAACACTTTGAAATTTTGAATACGTTAATGTGCTGAATACCTTGATGTGTTGAATACCTTGATGTGCTGAATACCTTGATGTGTTGAATACTTTAATGTGTTCAATACCTTCATGTGTTAAATACCTTGATGTGTTGAATACCTTGATGTGCTGAATACCTTGATTTGTTGAATACCGTGATGTGTTGAATACCTTGATGTGTTGAATACCTTGATTTGTTGAATACCGTGATGTGTTGAATACCTTGATGTGTTGAATACCTTGATGTGTTGAATACTTTAATGTGTTCAATACCTTCATGTGTTAAATACCTTGATGTGTTGAATACCTTGATGTGCTGAATACCTTGATGTGTTGAATACCTTGATGTGTCGAATACCGTGATGTGTCTAGTACCTTGATTTGTTGAATACCGTGATGTGTTGAATACCTTGTTGTGTTGAATACCGTGAAGTGTTGAATACTTTGATGCGTTGAAAACTTTGATGTGCTGAATACCTTGATGTGTTGAATACCTTTATGTGTCGAATACCGTAAAGTGTTGAAAAATTTGATGTGTTGAATACTTGATGCGATTAAGTGCTAAATGATTCAATGCCAAAAGTAAAACGGGTCAGTCTACAATATTTACAGCGGGAATAGGGTCTACTTGCACAGATAAGCTTTGAAATCTGGGAAACGGGAATCAAACTTGATCATTTGGGTTAGAGTATCTACTTTATTTCCATTCATAATGTTCATATGCACATCACAGTCAGACAATAAAATTTCCTGGTGCCACAGCTTTAACCCATCGCGCTGTCATTTTTTACTCGAGTCTGGATAAAAACGAGTTCAAGGATAGTGCATTGTTCAAATCAACGTTCCCCTCGCATCAAAGGCGCCGACACCAAGCTCGCCTTCTCTCTATTCTGTGATTATAATGAGGCATCGCGATGTTTAAAACACGTGGTAGGAATGTGAAGAGAACTTAGAAGATTTGTACCGTCTGTTTTACATCCCAATGATTACCAAAATTCCCCAGCAATATAAGATTTGTAAGACATTTAATAAACACGACTATTTTTTTAAGTTTGTAAGACATGTTTCGGATATACCTTATCCATCATCAGTTACAGATTGTTTGCTCCCTCCATAATTCAATCTCATTTTCCGTGATCCATTTAATTGAATCCATTTATAGCGTATTTCAGCCTTAATAGTCATTCAAATGCTTTTTGCTCAATTGGTAGGAATCACCACTCCCCGTTGATCCATCTATGTTTCCAACGTGGCCAGCTAAGAGCGAAGGACACAAAGTTGCAAGGAAGCACAATGCAAGTCCAAAACCGCCAGAAGGTGGACAGTACGCTAAGCAAATGGTGAGTTTGACGTTTTTCACTGTAATATGTGGTGTTGCTTTAAGATCGAATTGATTGACAGAGCGAATTTAATTATTGTCGTTTTTGCATTGCCCGAGATTGGACTTCAGTACAAAGTAAAGGGATGAATTTAGAGAAATGTAGAGCTATTAGTTACTAGGGAGAGGAATGCACTCTCGCTGTTCATGAAAATCGCGGTACGCTTTACAAGAGAGGAAATGTGATGAAACAGGGTAACTAGTCATGTTATCTGTACCAAGTTATGCACATTGGTTAACTGGTGTAAAATTCTCTGGCATCGCTTTCAAAATATGATCTTCGATTACGGTAGTTGCTGGTTTGACTGTGATGATGCTATTCTTATGTAAAAATATTTCATCTTGTATTTGCGGTTTGTCTCGTTGCCCGATATCAAAAAACAAACAGTTTTTGGCAGTGTGTATTTTGTAGTCAACCTTCTCTAATTAAACACTAGTAGGTGTTCGTGTTCAACGATTTCACAATTTCACGTTGAACGAGAGGCTGTAGGAAGCCATAGACAAGACAATCTGCGTGAAATGGTGTTATCGATTGGCTTAGTATTGTGGGTCTTCAAGTACGCTTCTCCTTGCACATATTGGGTCCGGACCTGTTATTATTTTGTATAGTTGCCAGATGTTATTAGTTGTTGGTGTAGCAATGTCATCAGTCAAAGGTCTGAAGTAAATGCTGGCAGAGTTTGCTTTTTTGACTTGCGTACACATTGACTTTTTTACTGATTTTTTCTCTCTATCACCAGGCTGATGACGAAGGAATTTTTGGTTTCCACATGCCGGCCCCTGTTAAAGGAGTAGCATCCAAAGGCCCTGGGTTTAGCTTAAAATTTTAATGATGACTATGTTATGTTACAAACTTGGAAACAATTATGATGAATTTTACATCATTAGAAGAATTTTCTCCTGTAAAGCGTATCCAAAATCCCTAAAATTCCACCATGCGGAAAATTATTAGGGATAATTTACTATGTGCAACCACAGGTGTACAAATTGGTTCAACAATATACGTATATATATATATAGTCGACTCACAAGGCCAACCTTCTCCTAAGTGTATAAATATATATAAAACTCAAAAAAGGCTCTTTCCTCCACTGACAAACCATATTTGTAATCTGCCTTGTAGACTACTATTCGAA
>JANTCA010051740.1:0-17897 GCA_024741275.1 Chironex yamaguchii
AACATGGCTCAAGACAACTTTACATGCACCCGCAGACCCTTGTAAGTTGGTTTCATTCTAAGAAAGGAACTAATCACAAAAATCCCTAAATCCACCCCTGATCATTCTTTGTTGTTTCAAAGCTGTAGGCAACAAACCGAGCATAAATCTTCCCCTTTGACTTGCGTGTCATGTCTGTTTGTTCGTCATTGTGTAACTTAGTGTGCGATTAATAGGTCTAGTGCCTAACATTTCATAATTGTTGGGTAGACTCAGCTCCTCTGATTCTTTGTAAAATACGACGAAGAAATGCAACAAAAACTAACAGACAATCCCTTGCAGTTTTGCTCCTTACAAATTTCTTCTTGAATTATTCCATCTAAATACATACAAGCAACATACAAGACTGAATTATTTTACATATGAAAGGAGTTTGATATTCGGGATTTTAATGCAGAAATTAGCTAATGATTCAAGCTTCTTATCAAGCTGCTTTGCTTAAGTATTTTCTAATGCGTAAAATTTCACATTGAGTTAATTCTTAACATATTTTATTCTAAATATAGTAATCACTTTTGTACCTGTGCATCGTTACTCATGGCGCAATGGATTTCCCAGCAATACTTTCTTCGGTATAGCTGGTAGTATTACCAGATACTTCACTTTTAATAACAGATACTTGCGTTAACAACTTTGGGCGACGATTTAATGTCATTTTAACATCAGTTTCAGACTAAATGATAAAAAGAAAAGGAAGCGTTGTCAGTATATATAGAAAAAACAACAAACGGAGCTTCTGGCGCGTGTGAGTAATTCTTTATGGTTAAATTGTTGGTGTCCAAAGACAATGTAAACAATTGGCGGCATCGAAATCACTTTAACACAACATTTTTACTCTGTTTTTATCCAAATAAACTGACGTGGTTATAACTCATAGAACTTAAGAATTTAGTTCACATGGACTGCATTAAAAATATAAATAATTTATATCTGAGTAATGAGGAATTTGGTTCTTTTTCACGAATTATGTCGATGTAGTATACTTTCAGAGCAACTTTACAACTTTTTTCTCGCGAAAATGTCTAAAGACTGATTTATTTAGCTCTAACTCCCAACAACATGATTGGCCACCAATTTATATGCGCATGTATGTGTTATCGAGGGAAATGAACTTTTCTTCTTCTTCAAAAAACTATAGCACACTGTACATAAGCATAAATCATTGATTACAGGCAAAGATTATATGACGTGCACAGTGATGTTATGGGTAAGATACAATGATGAAACTGTTGATACTTACCCTGCCTTGTTTCCATCTTGTATCATAATATTTCCAACCAGTCTCTTCATATAATAGAAAAGGTCTTTGGTTTTGGTCAAATGGCAACATATAACATTCATATGAACCTTGACTCGCTAACCATCTCATATTTATTGATACACATCCATCTGTCTCCATGCATTCTCTTATGCACTGAAGATGATCAGGTACAGTTGTTAGCCGCATCGCAGTTACATTCAACCGAAGATTTTTGCCGATTTCATAAAAAATTGTTCTTTTCGTAAACAAAATGTGTACGTTCATAACAAGGCAAGTAAAATGAGTAAAAAGTACAAGAAAAACTGTGGAATTCATGATATTTGTAACGATCACTTCAGATAGATTTAATGCTAGTAATCTACAATTTGTCTCTGTTGCATCTTGACAAGATGTTCAAGAAATATGAATCCACTGCATTTGGCTTCTCTGCAGAAATTTATTCCTCAGTTATCCATTAATTATTGATGATAATCAACTACTTAGTTTAAACAATATCCAGAAGCACTGTGTGCAAAAATGTGCTTAGATTCTATTGTTAATCGAGGAATGTGAGTATGTTCCTGTTTACATATTAAATGTCGTTACGCTTGCTAACTTGCCAACTTTAAGTTTTGTTTTGGGAAACAGAAAATGTGCGAAAAGGTTATAATTTGAGTGTACACTATACATGCAATGTCTCAATTGCCACCAGCTTGAAAACTAACATTGCAAAAATTGTACAAGGAATATACAAAAGTAGGTACCTTGTTTTCTTACCTCCTTCGAGGCGGAAATTATATTTCGGAGGCGTTGGTTTCAGCAACAAAGCTCTAATCCTCGTCACCATATGTATCCAGGAATTTCTAAGGATCCTTTATCACAGTAAGATAAGGTTTCTTCGAAATTTTGGCTTTTAAATCCGGCAAATGACACCAGCAAAAGACAACAATACATCATAGCTCAGCCTTTAGTTTTCTAAGAGTATTCTCTGCTTATACAGTAGTGCCACATAACACGATTTGACTTGATCATTAGTTTCTTCTTGATGTGGAGGACAAAATTGTGATTGCAGGAAGCCTAATATTTTTGAAACTACTCTGATATTAAGGGAAGATTTAATATATACATCCTTCTTAATGTTCAGTAATGAAAGACACAGGAACTCCAAGAAAAAGGCTATTGATTTTTTGCAAGTGGAGCTCAAAATTAGTCCCATTTTCAAATAGAAGCACACAGAGACCCAACACTTTCGTCAAGCCAATGGACTAGGGTGGAATTTCTAGTTTTTTGAAAATTTAATTATGCTGTACTTATAGGCGCCATGGTAACTGGGTTTTCGTCACCAGGATTTCTTCACAATTTATTGTTTTATGAAGAGGTCATTGCCTAAATTTTCAAAGTAATCCAGAAATTATCGGGTTCTATCGAGAAACAGAAAAATCTGACGTAAAAATGGTAATTTTAAAATATATTTTTGCAATCAGATATTTTTGAAGTGATTATGGCAGTGAAGTTTATTTCAGGTTATGATTCACTGATTGCTTACCTACCACGCAAAAAGCTTAGTAGTTTATCAATTTCTCTGCCGATGACCACCGAAAAATGAGATTCTACCATAGGCTAACAATTTCTAGAAAATTCAGGATGCTCCAAAATGTATAAGGACGAAGTTTTGGGATAATTGAAATAAGTCATTCCCATACACTTGGAAAGTCATTCGTCTTTCCAAGTGTTTGGGAGCCTGTCTACATTAAAGCACGAAAAATGAAATACAAAACATTGTCTGTGACATATGCTCAGGTCAGAAGACTGCCTAGGTCCGGGGGAAATTTTGTTACGTCGATGCTCGTTAAATTACAACATCTTGTTGATTACGTTTTAAAGAAGATCTCGTGGATCAACTTTTCTAAAGGAGACGGGTTCCAGTTTTTTCGCTTGTCAATACGCCGCTAGACGTAATACAGTGGTAACATGAGATCAAATGAAACAAGACAAGATAAACATATATTCATACATCGATGGAATGAGAATCAGGTGGTGAACTGAGTCATGGTAACATAAGATAACAAGTTACCGTCATATTTTAATTAACCATTAAACAATAAGTAATTGAACATTAATAGTATTAAGTTGAGACATATCTTATGGCTACCTGCAGCTCGTATGGTAAGTTCCGTACTCTGATTGACATTTTGTGATTGTCTAGAGGCCCTTACTTGGAAACAATGACGAAAAGGGACTAGTTAATAATAACTTATCTCTAGACAACGGGTGGTGGAATGTTGGTCTATAGTCTATACACTAGAACCCCGTTAATACGATCACCAACGGAGCGCCAGAAATTGCCCAATTAACCATTGGCCAATTAAGATCCCATCGACAAGTTGTCTCAATTTGCTTTGCCCAAATATAGCCGTAAGGTAAGGTGTCACTGTATGAAGTATTATCATGAACTGCTTGATCTTTAAACGTACTTTTTATATACTTAATACATTCATTTAGCTCAGTGCACGAGTAGTTCGAACTTTGAACAGGGCCCTAGGGGTGTTTTGTAAGTACGTATTATACATATTTCTATTCCGATTTAAAGATTTAAGGCTTTAAACTGCAAATTTTGGTTATGACGAAGTATTTGTACGTACAGACTCAAATCGCTTATGGGGCACTAGACCGAAATCAGTAAACAACGGTGACTTTCCTAGACTGGAAGTCAGCTAACCACAGCCATCGCCATGAAAAATAGAGTCAAACCTCTAATAGAGGCCATCTCCCAATAGCGGAAACCTGTAGATAATGACCACTAATCTTCGGTCTCAAACGCTTTCCCATAATACGAATAAGTTATTTCAAATATTTTTTCCTGAAATCGCCGAAATACTGTCTTAGGATTAATAAAATTTTCTTGAGATCTAAGTACGCTTCGGGTAGAAATATACACGATCAAAATGACGCCCAACAACACAACCAAGCATCCTCATGAAAATTTATTGCTCTGCAGTTGCAATATCTGTTTATAAGACTGACTGAATTTTATCACTCTCAGTACCTCCGGATATGTTGTCATTTTGAAAAACGCTTAAAGAAGCTCCTTCAGTTCCTATAAGCCTATGAATTTGTCACTTTATCGCTTAAAAATGGGAATAGGAAATTTGTTTTTCATTTTAGACTTCAAACTTTTTATTTGTCTGGTCAGTGAAATCTCATTCAAATTTACTACTACCAATCAAGGATTTTTTTGACAAAGACTAATGACTGCAAAATTTGCACCCAAGTAACTTCAGACAAGCTTTTTCGTGGTAAACTACCTCCAAATAATTGCCACTTGACCTCCGAGTTAAAGGTGGCCGCTATTTAGAGGTTCGACTGTTGTTCATGTTCCTAACTCCATTATAACAAAACAATCAACGACCATCCTTAACCTCACTATCGCTTCGTGCAAACGAGTTCAAACCATGAGCAGGCATGTTGATTGCTAAACTGAGATTGAAGGATTTTGGATGGCCTGAACTGAAAGCCACTTGTACAATGTTTGGAACTGCGTATTACCTAAGATGCTAAAGAAAACTTGAAGCTACAGAAATGCCGTTTATGGCCGCATTGTCTACCATGAGTTTTGCTGTAGGTTAACAATATCGTGTCATATGTAGCTGCAAGACTTGAGTCAGGAACATGCCCTGTTTATTGATTTCTCCTATAGGCTAAAAAACTCAGCGAGACGCGGCTGAGCTGATAAACAAATGGCACCGTTTATTTATCTTTTCATGACATCAGTCGTAACTCTTGGAACCATTATAGGAAGTTCCAGTCAAAAGTCTGTGGATTTTCAATCTGGGACGACATTTGACACGATTAAAAATTTACCAAACTTCTTAGTATTTTATGTCGAAAATCTGCAGCTTATCCATTATCTGTACACCAAATTTAATGAAGGAAACCAAGGTAATACCTCTAAGGATGTCGTATTACCACATTTATCGTCATTAATTAATAGTAGTATACACTTCCACAAAGCGTATACAGAGATGTCAGCCGTTTCTTCAATAGCCAGTTTTCTCACCGGTAAACCAGCAGTTGACACGGGTATTATACAAGGCAAAATTTTGCCATACGTTGATTTTCCTAGCTTGGCGAGTTCAGGTGGATTACCAAACCATGAAGAAACCATTGCTGATGGTTTAATTTCGTACGGTTATGAATCAGCTTTTATTGGCCAGTGGCAACTTGGCTTAGGTAATGGCGGTGCACACCTTCCTGTCAAACACGGATTTGATATGTGGACCGGTGCTCTCTTTTCAAATGCTGAGAATTGCAAGAAACCATTTAAATCAAGTCGAGCCAGGAAGGATAGGTTTTTAGAGCAGCCATACCTTAACTTTATAGTGAAAACTTATCAATTTTGGTTGGCAATACTAGTTGTGTTGCTTACCATGTATTACTTTGGTTGGCTTTATCTCAAAGGCCTTGCAAATGCTTTCATTTACTGTGTTTGTACTAGTTTGATACTATATTTATTACTTCGAGTCCTCCAAGTTCAGAAGACTGCATCTTGTGTGTTATATAGGAATTTTGATATCAAAGAACAACCTTATAGTTTGGAGAACCTGACACTTTACACTACAATGGAAGCTGTGAAATTTTTGAATGATTCAAGAAAGGCCTTGAGACCATTTTACCTTCATCTGAGTTACCTTAAGGTGGGCCCACCTTACTTTTTTTCAAGTGCTTATGGTGGGAATAGAGCAAGACCATTGTTGGCTATGTTAACAGAGTTAGACTGGAGTATTGGCAAGATTTTAATGACTGTTAACCAGTCTGGATTAAGCAGTAATACAGTAATTATTTTAACAGGGACTAATGGTTGCTTTATGGCACCACTTGCTATCCAGTCACTAAACTTTCAGCCATATGGTACCAATCAAATTCTTGGATATACAAGAATAGGTTACCAGAAATTTACCACCAACAATTGTAAGTATCACTCTATTTAGATTAAGTGTTATTTGACAAAGATTAAGATATGTGTATTTACCCAGATGGCTTTTCCACAATTTTTGTTGTCTAGCTTCAATTGCTATTTAATTGGTTTCCTATGGATGGTTGGGTCTTCATTTGCATTGAGAAGAATGTTACGAGGTTGTCTATTTGTTAATAAGACACTTGAAAAGTATCTATTATGGCTGTGACAGTATTATGACCTTTTAGTTTTGACCTTATGAGTTGTCTGGTAATGAAAGTTAATTCTTGTATTTCTGAGAAACACATCAAATGTCCTAGGTGGTGGCAGAACTTGCAACCTTCTGCTCACTGGGCAGATGCTCTGAGAACTGAGTTACTGGAACATTAGTCCAAGAGGTCACAGTCTGATGATTGTGTCAATACATGGCATACATGGCATTTTTTACTCATTTGTAAAATAAAGGATTGCCGTCATGCTGTTTTCTGGTACTTTGTATAGGTCATTTATGGTATGAGGTTTTCATGTAGTATTACTTGTCCAGTTAATTCAGATGCTTGTGACAAGAGAGCAAATAAGGCGTTGATATTAGAATATATTGCTACATGTAATAGTCATCTTGGTACTCTGTTACAAATGAAGAGGCAAGGGCTTTGTAGGTACATACGGTGAATATCTGACAGATGTGTGCTGCAAATGAAAGCCATTGTGGTATGGCCTCAGTCCACATCTATATGCTGCCACAGTCGTTACCTCGCAAACCACATGAAAACATAGCAAGTGTTACTACATGGTGCTGCCAAACTTGAGGGTAGTAAAAATTATTACCTTAGAATTTGAGATATGAGGATTTCTTGCATCCTTTGATCATAGTGTCTGTGACCATTTATTGCATTCCAATTTGTTTTTGTGAGGATGATCTACAGGATTTTCGACCATGATATAGCACTGAGATTAACCACATAAATTGTAGTTGCATTACTTTGTTCAAATTCAAGATCATGTAGGAATTTTCTCAAAAATATATCTTCACAAGTAGCAACATCTAGTGTATAATACTGAGTTTCTGATGATGGCTTAGCAGTGACTGGTTGTTGCTTGCTTTTCCTGCTAACTAGTCATCTAGTGACATAGAACATTTTTCCTGAAGTAGGTTTTCTCGTAATAGGATCTCCAGCCCAATCTATACCTATGTATTCAAACATCTTGAGTTTTCCTTTGAATTCCATGCCAAAACTCCCACTGAAATTGAGTCCATAATGAAGTGTTCCTGTTATGTAACAGAAAACATGTTGAATGCCAAGCCAGTTTTCGTGTTCTGCTTTTTTGCAAAACTTTGATGGACAACCAACACTAGCACTTAAGTACAGTCTTGTTCCATACAAGCATACTTGGGACTTTCAATTGCCTATTGATACAAACAAATGTCTAATGCCTGATCTGTTTTCCCGGGATTGGTGAACTATTGATTGTAGTCAATAGGAGTGCCATTTGGTCCACAATCGAACACATTGAATCTCTTGAGGACATTTGTCAAACAGTGCTTTTGAGCAAGTCACATAATTTGATTCTTTTGATCTCTTGTTGTTTTCATTCTGAGTATGAAGTTAGCCTCTCCTTTATCACCTGTTGCAAATCCTTTCTTCAACACTCCATTCACAGCTAGAAGCCAGGATTCATTATTTGACACAAGCAAATATCACCAACGTATCAAGCAATGATCATGAGCTTTCCTTTCTTGCTCTTATTGTAGATGCGGTCTAACCATGATTGATTCCCTTTGAGATAACTGTCCATGGCTTTATTCCAGCAGCATGTAGCTTGTTGAAGTCCATACAGACCTTTCTTAAGCTTGCAAATAATTTTAGGTCTGTTTTGATCCATGTATCCTTTTGGCTGTTCCATGTAAATTTCCGCATCTAATTTGCAAAATGCAGTCAAGACATCCATTTGACGTAAGTGTAGAGCAAGTGAATTGACCTGTTAGCAGCCCTAATTGTCTCGGCATGAAACACTGATTAAGCACTTCATTATAGTCTAGACCATGTTCCTGACAATATCCTGCCCAAAAGTCAATGTACCATCAATAATTCTCCAAGTATTGTCCTTGGTAAGAACGGTCTTTATGGTGGATCAGAATTGATATGTCCAATAAAGGGCACTGGGCAGCCAGTGCCCAGTCCCCCATAAGCAGTCAAGATCTGAATGTCCAAGAAGCAGTGTCAGTTGTGGTGTCTGTTATCACGTCCGGAGCCCATAATCTAATATGAATCATTTAGCTATTGGTGAGCAGAGCTGACTTTGATAATTCAGTGGACAAACACAGAATGGCTTATTTGTTGGTGATCTCTTTACAAGATGGAGAATGGTGCCTATAAACATATTATCGATTGAATCATAGAAGGCAGAACAATGATTACACAAAACACAGAGAAGTACATGAATATATCATTGTTTTTGGATCCTCTTTGCCTTTGTAGGTCTATAATCACTCACACTCACTATCCGTTTATAGTCTTTGGACACGTCAGACATGTGTTTGACTTGAGAGTTCTCAGTGAAGATCTCCATTTCTCACCATCTTCAGCCATATCTTTTGTCATGTTCAGTCTCCTCAGGTCATCATCAATCAACTCCATCCATGATTTTGTTGGGCGTGGTGCATTCATTGATCCAAGATTTTGACCGTTTCACATGCCCAAACCATCACAATCTGCTACATCTTAGGACATTCTCTAAGGGTTTTAATTTCAACAATGCCAGGAGTTCAGTGGTGTGAACTCTTGCCCCCTTCTTAACATGGCACATACATAAAAGCACAGCTCTTTCATTGCGTAGCAGTTGCTTAAGGTCATCATGAAGCATCGCCCAACATTCTGATCCATAGATCATTGTGCTCCGTACACAGCTGCCATAAAGCTTACCACGGGTGTGTAGAGAAATTGCTTTACAAGTTAAGGCAGAAGTTCTCTAAACTTGCCCCAGTCAGAACGTGTTCTGATGACAGTAGCAAGCTCACATCCGCTACCAGGGCAGATGCCATCCCCAAGATGGGCAAAATTGTCAGCAACCTCAAGTGACACACCATCCACTGTAACCTCTTTACACTGTCTCACATCAACTGCACGTGCCTGCCCAAGACATCTCATACACTTGAAGGATGAATTCTCCACTAATCTGCATATTTTGTCAATCCACATTTTACAACTACTGCAAAGGATAGAATTTTGGCTTATACCTTTACAACATACACCGCATGGATATCTCGCTGAGTCACAGAGGGTGTCCAAATCCTTTCCTGATATCATAATCTTTGTTTTAGTCATGTTAACCTTTAGGCCTTTTTCCTCCAGTCCATTATTCTAGCCATTTAACTTCTCAAGTATTTCTTCAGGAGATTCAGATACAATGACTAGGTCATCAGCATATAGCAGCTCTCAGGGGCATCCAACATGAAACTCTCTAGATAAAGATTCCAAGACAATGATGAAGAGTATGGGACTTAACACTGAACCTTGATAATGATAAACTACAATGTTAAAAACACATCCATGAAATTGGGAAAACAAAACATACCTTTAACAGAGGGCTACATTTACTGTCCCTGGACTGACAAAGCCCTCTAGACCACCTAAGTAGGAAAGTACACAATGAAAAGATTTCTTTGTTAAGGCTCAAAATTTTTATATTGGACTGTGAAAACCACTATCCTTGACTCACAGAAAACAGCTAAGCTAAAACGCCACTTCGTAGTGCAGCGTTAAGGTGGCAAGAAGTGAAGGTAGCCTATCGGGCATCTGTTAGTCGAAAACTCATGCATGAAGCACCTGCCATGGTGGAAACCACGTTGTCAAACCTGAAGTCAGCAATGCTCACCACCGCAGAGGAAACAGTGGGCCATGCAAAGCCCAGAAATGCTGATTGGATATCTGAGGCCACTTTAGATCTCTTGAGGCACAGGAAGAATTGCTTTAGAGAATGGGAGGGCAGCCGAAGCCTCGGAGTTGGCAAGACAGGTCACGTTCAGCACTTGGAGGGACAGAAAAGCATACTGGGAGTCTAAAGCGGACAAGCTCAAAAGAGCAGGGAGTTGTGGGGACAGTTGCCAGCTCTTCCGTCTTGTAAAGCAAATTAATGGGAAAGGGGGACACCATCTTAGTCCTTGGGGGCGAAAAATGGGAACCATCATGGAAGACCGCCTGAAATGCTGGGTGGAACACTTTGAAGATTTGCTGACCCCCGCCTTCACAGGTTGATCCAAAGCTCGCTGGGGAAGTCTGTACCTTTGGTCCCTACATGATGAGAGATGATCCACCAAGCCTTGGGGAAGTCCAAGTTCCAGTGTCGAGACTCAAGAACAATAATGCCCCAGGCCAGGACTGCATTGCCCTGGAAATGCTCAAAGCAGCAGAATGCCACTGATGCTCGGTCTGGTTGATCTATATGGAAAAATCTGGGAAAGTGGCAAAATCCCTAATGACTGGGAAACTGCTGTGACTCTGCCAATCTTCAAGAGGGGGAGCAGAAATGAGTGCAAGAACTATTGTGGCATATCCCTGCTAAGCATTTGCTACAAAGTGCTGGAGTCCATCTTGCTAAATAGGCTTTCTATGCATAAAGTGGGGCTTACTCATGAAAGTCAAGCTGGTTTCAGGCCTGGAAGAGGATGCGTGGACCAAATATTCACCCTCCGTCAGATCCTGGAAGAGAGAAATGAATTCCATTGTAGCATTCCTAGACTTCACCGCTGCTTTTGACAGCATGCATCGCCATAGTCTGTGGAACCTGCTGGGTCTGTCGGGAATCCCTCCCTGACGGTGCCAAATCATCTCAACAGTGTATGCGGCTACCAGATCAAAGATATGGGCCAAAAAGAGAGTGTGGATTTCAGTATCGGTTGTGGGGTCTGACAAGGTGGAGTTCTGTCCCTGACCCTCTTTAATGAGGGTATCGACATCATCTTGGTTAAGACCCTAAATGATTTCCCTGGTGGATTGGCCATGTACCCTTCTGACAGGGTTGTACACGACCTGACTTTTGCGGATGACATGGCGCTGCTGGCAGATTCAGCTGTCGACCTGCAAAGTATGATTGATAGAGTGGCCACACAAGCTGCAAAGTTGGGACTGTTTCTGTCGTGCCGCTTGGGCCCAAGGGCCCAGGTTTTCATCATTGGACCAGAGCCGGTGGAAGCAGTGGACTGTTTCTGTTACTTGGGCAGCTGCATAATGGGCAATGGGGATATTGGGCCGGAAGTTCAAGCTCGCATCCAGAAGGCCTCAGCAGCCTTCCCTGGGCTTCAAAAAGTGTGGGAGAGAAGAGACATCCGCCAAAAGACCAATATTAGACTGTACTCAGTTTTGGTCCATTCAGCACTACTGTTCTGTGCTGAGACATGGCTGGTGAAATTGGCAAATGTGAAAAATGCTTTTGACCTTGGGTGTGGTTGCTGCTGATCGGACAGTGGAGAAAATGGATCAATGGAGCAGGCAATGCCCTCTGAGGGCGAAATGCCGCAAAGAAAGGGAAGGATCCTTGATCCACTGAATGCAGTTACACAAGACATGTAAAACGTAAACATCAAGTTGTCACATATATAAGTCTATATGAGAAAGATGAGATGACCAATTTAATTGGTTTGAGTGCTCAGTTAAAGAACTGGAGTCTACCACTTTTCCAAATTAGTTGCATTGAGAGTAAGTAATGCTTGTGAACAGTGTAAACAGAAAACATTATAACAATAACAGCTTTCTTTATCATCATTCACATTGTATCACCCATGTGAATTGGGCTCAGTGCTGCTAGCCCTTGTTATTCATTATTCTAAAGTGGGCCAGGCCTTTTCTACTAATACATACATACAATTCCTGCTTTTTGAGGTAGTTTCCCTATTTTCTACATTTGCCATAGATATTGGAGGAAAACAGAGTGGAAAGCAAATCTGGAAAACTCTGGAATATTTTGATTCTGCACACGATGTAGAAATTTATTGGGCTATACTTACACCCCCTGAATCCCCTAATCCTCTACCAATGACAGTGGGGCATAGGTCGTTGAAACAGTTATTGAAGTACAAATAGAGGCTGGCAGAGAAATGGTGCCCCTGCACAAAAATATAGTTGTCAAGCTAATGAGGAAAATGGCAGCCTGGCAAATTTCGTACAACTTTTAAGTTTTGATAATATTGGGGGTAGAAAATCTGATCACCACATGAACAGGATTTGCTGAAAAAGACAGTAAAAAAAATTGACTTATCATTAGTTTCCACAATGGGAGATATATTGTATGAATTAGATTAATGATATATTGAAGACCAAGTCAGTATCTTCTTTTCAAACATTCAGAAGTGGCATCTTTTAGGAAAATTGTCAATAACAGCTTCATCATCAGAGTATTATATATTATTAAGATTATCTTTTCAAGGTTTTTGAACACAGTTACAAATAACTATCAAATATTCCAGATTTTGGCAATTTTGTTGTAAAAGAGCCTTTGAAAGTTACTTTGAGGGTTTTTGTAAGCAATTCAATGGTATATTATGAATCTAGTGACAGCAAAATTTCCATGGTCATTGTGAGCAGAGGTCTAATCTTTGTTGGAGCATGCTTGATCTTATCCACATTGTCATCCTCTTTGCTGTTCAAAATGACTATTCTATGGCAGTGAAACAACGAGAGATGTCCATAGCAATGGAATAAACCTGACATAGCATTAACATAGAGTGTGTGCCTATCAACTTGTAATCTGGGTGACAGATGATATCAAGTACATGATAAAGGTGGCCTTGTTCTTTTGTAGCTGGACGAAAATGATTGGTCCTGCACTTTGCCGATTGGGTGGGAGAATGGGGTGTGGGCCAAAAACGGGTTTCCTGGGGTGGTTGCTGGCCTAATTTTTTTCATGCACTCTTTTACAACAGATAGCGCTTGCTCACATCATGGCATAAAATTTTTGAGAGAAACACCTTGGACCACAGAGACGTCTACCCTCTCAGAAGTGTCAAAAGTTTTCCACATTTTATAGGCCTAGAAAATGAGACCTTGACTTTTCATGCTTAGGACTATCTGAGAAAAGCTATTCATATTTGTATAACCTGTCTCAGTCCAGGACTGAGAAACTCCAAGTTCGGAGAACAAGCAAGGCCAACAAAATAATGATTGCCTACCGACACTTCCACAAAGCCAATCCTTCTTGACATACCATTCCTCGTGAAATTGTCTACTTTTCATCATCAAATTAAGACTGGGAACTGGTCACTTTTGTTGAGTAATATATTTCTTCTCAGCAACAGTCTTGGAATTAAAAGATTTCTTCAGCAGAGCATATATAAGATCCCCACCAGCAAACATTTCATTAAGGCAAATGTGAGCCATGATTATATGCTAAACCCAGGTATTATAATAGCTTCAGTGAACACAGCAAGATGAAGTTAAAGATGGCATGGAGGAAGGACATAGGGAACCTCATTTGCAAAGAGTCAGGCTTATTCATTTTCGCATGACCAAATGGATAAGGATGGCTAATTATGATTTCTTGCGAGCTCCCGCACATTCCAGAGTGCACCACCTGCCTTTGTTTTGCCAGCGTCTTTAGCCAATCAAAAGGGTGGAAATCACCAAGACACTTCCTCTAGGTCCTGCACTTTTGGAATTTTGCAGGACCATTTTTGACACACTGTGTTTAGTCGTGCGTTTATAGTACAACCAACAAGGGCAATCTTCACAAATAAATTTATCATGGTCATGCACATTTTTAAGTGCAGGACTACTTTGGACAACATGTAATTTGGTTGTGTGTTGGTAAAGAAAATCATAAGCAACATTGTTTTGGACTTTGCAAAGCTGTTATTGAAGGAAAAACGGCATATTTAAAGTGATAATAAGTTAAAATATCTATATTTTGCTTATTAAAAACATATTTTTGAAAATAGCTGGTCCAACATGACCACTAGCCTTGCCACTGCTTATCTATGAAAGTGTCACTTTGGGCAAGGCAGTACTACAAGGCTGATGATCATTATCATCTTCATCATGATGATGATCATCGTAATCATTGATTTCTGTGTTATCTTCATCAAGGAAGACCTGACTAAACTTCTTGAATGTCTTGGTAGCTGGTCAGAGCATCTGTAACAGTCCAGCTTGTATATCTGACAAAACATTCAAGGACCCTCTGAGAATTATGTCTTTTATTCCTCTAGTGCCACCCTTGATGTTTAGGTAATGGAAGGCTTTATTTGAGTAGGAGATAAAACTTCGAGGAAGCAGTGGCATGGAAGTCATAGATGCAACAATTGCTTTTCAATAATCGATACTGTGAAAGCAGCATTAACTTGTGCATGAGTCATGTGTCATGGATTATTCAAGATCTTTTTAATTGCCTAAAACTTAACAGTGTACGACAAGGATTGTTATGATCCCTTTAACTTACAGTTATCACTTGATACCGCTACTACTAGTGCTCAAATGCATTTTAGTGATTTTAGATATGTTTATCTCTTCTTTTTAATGTTTGAAACTTTGAGTATTTTAAATACAGTTGTCATTTTCAAAAAGGATGTCTTAATTACATGGCAAAATGTTGAATTGGTGATTTCTTCATCATTTAATACCAAAATTTTACCTTGGTGAATAAATTCAAAAAACTACTACTAACTGGCTACTTATTTCACAATCACCCTCTTGTAAACAAACTTCATTATTAACTATTACAAGGTCACAGGTCTATGCTGAATCAAGATTATGTTCATTTCATCCTGACAAAACATTCAAGGACCCTCTGAGAATTATGTCTTTTATTCCTCTAGTGCCACCCTTGATGTTTAGGTAATGGAAGGCTTTATTTGAGTAGGAGATAAAACTTCGAGGAAGCAGTGGCATGGAAGTCATAGATGCAACAATTGCTTTTCAATAATCGATACTGTGAAAGCAGCATTAACTTGTGCATGAGTCATGTGTCATGGATTATTCAAGATCTTTTTAATTGCCTAAAACTTAACAGTGTACGACAAGGATTGTTATGATCCCTTTAACTTACAGTTATCACTTGATACCGCTACTACTAGTGCTCAAATGCATTTTAGTGATTTTAGATATGTTTATCTCTTCTTTTTAATGTTTGAAACTTTGAGTATTTTAAATACAGTTGTCATTTTCAAAAAGGATGTCTTAATTACATGGCAAAATGTTGAATTGGTGATTTCTTCATCATTTAATACCAAAATTTTACCTTGGTGAATAAATTCAAAAAACTACTACTAACTGGCTACTTATTTCACAATCACCCTCTTGTAAACAAACTTCATTATTAACTATTACAAGGTCACAGGTCTATGCTGAATCAAGATTATGTTCATTTCATCCTAAAACAAAAGGTTACTATTTCACTGTCAAGCAACATTACTCGAGTTGCACTGCCTTGACAAACAAGGTTATTTTGTCCTATTACATTATATATGCAATATTTAGGCAAAGTAATGTAAAAAATAAGAAAAACCAAATAAATTAACAATATTCCAAAGTTCTCTTGAGTACTTTCAGGGATTCTTCTGTCCAATACTTATCTAACTTGTAATGGTAATGAGATTGTTTTTTCATCTGTTATTGAAAAAACAGGCTAAGGTACAAGGACACAGTACCAGTAAATTGATGTAGCAATTACCACTTCTTTTAATAGAAACTCACAATGCATCCATTTACCCATGCATATAAGCACATGGGCATAAAAGCATTTTATTAATGTCAAGACAATTTTTTGAAGTACAAAAATGGACCCACATGTAAAGTCATGAGGATAAAATTATTTTTCCTAAATTTGTAATTTGGCCTAAAAATGTTACAAGCATGCAGATAGGTAGGAAATTGGTCAGTAAATAGACATGGGTGGGAGGAAAACTGTTTTGAAGCAAAATGATTTCTTGTTAATGCAGACTTTTTCTATATTGTTTTCCTCCATATCATTATCATCACAATCCCAATGTCCCAGAATCCATAATTTGGTAGCTGAAGAAAGGTGCTGAGTCATTGGTGCCAGAGATTACCTGTGTAAAAATTTGCCATCAATGCACGTATCATAGTACCTCCACTGTTAACTTGCATCACTGTGTTATGGGGAATGAAAGTAAGGCTTTTTTCATCATTTAACCTTTAACTGACCTTCCAAGTTTGCTTTTATCTTGTGTGAACTTTATAAAAACATTTTCACTTCAAGGTATTTTGCTGTGCAATCTAAGTGGTAACAAGTTGAAGTCAAATTATCAGTTCCAAGTAGATTTCTCAGTAAGAGTCTGTTTGTGACAACAAGAGTCTGATTTTTTACAGCTGATTCCCACCTATTTCCATACTCATAAAACGCTTAAGCACGGTGGGAGATGATCAGTTTAAGTGCAATAATACAATGAGCTTTCATCATTCAAAACGTCAATCTACATTCTTTTTATTTTATAAGAAACTTAAATTTTTTCAACGCCAAAATTTTCTTAATCTCTGATGTATTTTGATGTTGAATTTAGGGAGCGGAAGTTTATTAATGCCAAAAAATTCAACTGTTCCACTTATTTTCAAGGAGCTGCACAAGCACTTTTGTGATACTACCTTGGGAGTACTGCCAACAATGGATTCTTTGGATGCTTGCAAGGAAACATATCTTGATTATATGACTAGTTTGCTCCTTTTAGAGAAAGTTGAGCAATGCACTGCATTGAGAGATAGACACTCAAGCCTGAATTTGAGTGAACTAAGATAGTTATTGAACCCGAAGGTCAGTCAATTTTGAATTCTGTCCAAACATAAGTAGAGTTTTACAGATATCAAAAACAATCACAATAGTCACTGCCATGATTATTACTTTCTTCAATTCAAATAATACAGAGATTTTTCAGACTTAGGTACTTAGTTTAGGCTCATTAAAAGCCAAAAAAATAGTTGTTATGGTAAAAGTTATTAAAAGCCAACAGATAGTTGTACATTGATGCTGAGCTGGATTTTGTAACCACTGTTTGCTATCTGTGCTCTACTATCATCTGAATGGTTAGTTCACAAACAACTAGATCTCAACAAGGCTCAACAACTGTTGGCCAACTAACTAAGCATGTCTGTAATGATAATATTGGTAATATCACTGTTGTTGAAAATTCAGAAGTGTTAGGGATGTCATATTACCACAAATCTCTATAACTTACCATTTATAGGGGATTCCTACAATGCTACAATGCTTAAAAGAGGTGACTGCACGAATGTGGGAATTTGCAATGAACAGCAACTTGAAAGCTCTTACAATATCACGTTTGGGAACTTATAGACACTTTTCTTATGGTTGAATGCTCAAGACATTAGATCTTGGGGTCTATTTAGGGACCTAGATAAGCTAATAATTCTCTCTTTGTGGGAAAGCAGTGAAAAGCATTGGCTGCTTTGTGCTTAAATGCAGGTGGTTGGTGTGTGAAGGTCTGAGAAGTTTTGTGCTCAGAGCAGGGGCAGCTGGGGCCAAATTTAAATAGGTATTCAAATTTTAGGAAAAGAATTACTCTCTCAAGTGCAGTGCAAGAAATGCCCTGCCTATAAATTTTGGGTTATGGAACACTGTAAGGCATCACAAAGAGCTTGTTTTAACTGATCACAAAGAAGATATTTCTATTTTGCAGTTATTACATTGTCATCGAAAAAT
>JANTCA010051751.1:0-17896 GCA_024741275.1 Chironex yamaguchii
TTCTAGTAAATGTTGGCCTATGGCAGAATCGCATGTTTTGGCAGTCATTTTTGCTTTGCAAGCACGAGATGGCTGTTATCTAGAATGAATTGATGCTTGGCGTACAGTGGCTGGAACATGTTTGATCCTGTCACCCAATCTTTGAGAAGTGCGACCTACATACGAAAGAGTCCAAGTGAAAAAGCCTGATTCAAAGGAGAGCATGCACTATAGTATACGATTGTCTAAACAATAACATATGCGAACCGACAGTAAAGCTTGAGACTCGACGCAAGGGTTTTTAGTTTCTTGCTACTAAGGTTAAGAATGCACTGCCCCCTGAATTTAGTAGCATAAAATATAGAACAGTATGTAGGAAAGCATTAGAAAAGCATTGTAAATAGGCTTAAATTATTTTTTAATGATTTTATTGTAAGATTTTACTTTTCTTTCAACTTTAGGAACAGGACTCTAGTGATAACAGTGCTTTTTTGCACTGATAGATTATCCTGTATAAAAATTTGATTTTATTATTTTATTATTATAACGCTTGGCAGTACATATCGGTGCTGACGCAACCATGTGTGGATCTGCCGAGTTGAGCCTAGACAAATCACCTCAGCAATGATGGTTGGGAACCACGTGCATCTTTATTTATTCAAGGGGTGCTTTTAATTTACGAGAATTTTTAATTGTCAGAGTGTTATTCATTTGTGCAAGATATTCTTTAATTGTGCGTGACGGTTGTGAGCCACCATACTTTGGGATCTGTGATGGGTGATTTAAACGACAATGGCATACAACATATTTTTGTTTGACGCTGTCATCTATATGATTTCTCCTTCTGTCGCACGAACAAGACCTTGTCGGACGAAAATTCGCGGATCGACCGTTTTTCTTGCGCGGCAAAATACCAATGTACGAACCTTCTCTTTTCTCCATCTGAATACGAGGCAGTAAATACAGAGTTTAGTTCTTCACAAGATGGCTGACTTGCACGCCCGATATCTTCATGTTGGTTTTACCAACAGATATCAGCTTCTACCTATCCTTCAGTGTCTCACTCTAGCCTTTCTGTATGTCGGTAGCTTGTACATCAAAAGGTCTAAGTTTCCAAGGTGAGTACTAGGTTTGGTTATACTTTACGTTTCCGGGTGTACAAGGCGTATGTTTTGACTACTTTCAAATTATATTACCGCGTCCCAAACCGGAAACTGTTAAACCAGCACCGCGTTTCTTGATGTTTGGCTGTTTTATCGTTAGATTCATGTCAGAGGGGAAGTCAGACACTTGCTCTTGATACAAGCAAGGATGATAATGAGATATATGTTGCAGTAATTCGGCGTGCTTTGGCCACTTGCTTACTGAACACACGCCCCCTTTTCAAATGGCTATCTTTTTGTTGTAATCTCTTTAAGGAAATATCATGGCGTCGTGTGTTTCTATAATTTGTAAAAAAAAGCAAAATAGAACGTAATTGTTATAATTTTAGGCCAAGTAACCTTTTATTTGCTCTTGACTAGCATACTTGAATTTCGGCTTATTCCCAGGCAGTACTGAAAATTCTTTAACTGACAGCCAAATTTGAATACTCTAAACTCCTTAGCAATTTCGTGACTTTTGTTGTTGTTTTTCTGAGATGAAATTGAATACAAGTATATACAGGATCACAAAGATGTCAGAAGATATAGAAGTGAATTATCAAAAACAATAGTTCAATCCTGTAATTGCGAAACCATCTGGTTATTGAAACAGATGTAATAACTGGTTGGTGTTGACAAGGTTAGACTAACCCCTGTAATAGCCCCTATTCAGTATTAAAAATTCCTTAGTTTTGTCTGACCAAGTCGTACCTTGCTTGTAATGTGCTTCCGTATAAAACAAAATGGGTGCCCCCCCCCAGGCAGGACACATCACTAGGCTCAAATTACAGGCCTCACTAGGCTAGAAGAATTATAAGTTAGACTATAGACATAAACTTGTAGTTACATTATATTGCTACAAACCAACACAGAAAAAGAGAGCAGAATTAATTATGCTAATGAAGTTAACTATAGTTTAGCAAAAATTTCATGCTAACCCCATTTGATAATAATGCTAGCAGAATAACTTAAAAGTCATCAAATAGTAAATGTAAGCTCAATTGCCCAGCATCAGGGGATGTTTTCAATGCTTGTACATGTCTTATTTTCTTAAAATAACTTGCAGAAGTCCTCTGCTAGTAATTTATGCAATCAATAATGCACTCGGGGCAGGCCGTAACAGATCGATAACGTCTTGCTCTTGAGCCTCAAGTCAAGTAAGTGAAGTCAATAATTCACTGGGATTGAATATTGCTTTCACTTTGTCAATAGAAACTCTTGTGAATAACAATTCAACAATTTCTGCTGAAAGACATAACATCTTGAGAATTGCCGTAGTTTCTTCGTTTCTTTGTCTTGTCAACATATATTTTACTAACTACTTTACTAATTTTTACAATTAATAACCATTCTATTAGCACTCTTGGGATATTTGATAAAATATCAGCCTGATTTCGTCAATATTTTAAAGGATTTAGGATACAACACTAATGCAAAGAACTAAATCATCAGGAAAATTATGAACGTTGCCATAAGAACTTCTTACTACGTATTTTGTTTAAGAAATAAAGAACTATTTTATGCAAAATATATAACTGTCATCTTAGGTTTTTCTTTTTGTTCTATGATAAAGATTCAAGTAGCCAGTTCCATGTTACCTCTAAAGTGAGACTAGTTATTGTATTTTAATGTCATAAAGAAATAGATTCAGAATGGCATGCAATCATACATGTAAACCGTGATATACACCCCTTTTTGCCAGGGAGTGTGATCTATTACATGCCTCATGTTGTTTATCGTATCAAAACCATGAGTCAGCACTTGTTTTAACATGCGCCAAAGGCTTTTTTGGCAAGATCGTAACATGAGAATCTCTCCATGCAGAGACAGATGTAACAGAGTAGCAATATCCTTGTTACCAAGCATCAATTTGTTAAACAGCATTTCCAGTCAAGGAAATGAATGCTCAACAACAGAGATTTTGGCCTTATCAAAGTTCTTTTGCTACCATTTTTGTTGACTCAGTACTCACATTTACCAAACTATACCAAAAAGCAAATGGTGGTTTTCTAACGTAACATTATTTCAAACCAAACATTGTAAGTGTTATCTCTCCGACACCTATAAATTGTCTAGTATGTATTGCAGCTTTTCATTTGATAATGGTCAAATTATTTGTGTCTGTTTTCAATGCTTTTTTATATAAAATCATTCTTTTGACCATGCCAAGAAGCCCTATTATATGGATATAGATAGCACTTCATCACACATACTTGATTGCATAAGTAGTGCGATTCATTGCACCTCGGCCCATTTATTCCTAGTATGGCCTGGCATTAAAATCCAAATTGTCACTAAATGATGATGATGATTATTATCAATAAAATCTCCCTGAAAATTTATGACATTATGTTAAAAACATATTTAGAAGCTTTTTTTGTCTGACAGCCATAAGTATGTGTTTAATGCAATGTCACATATTCTCAGAGTAATTTTCATGTTTTGTACCACAAAAAGATTGTTCAAGTGTAATCAATACATAACAAGCAAAGACCATTTGATACTGATATCATAGTTAACTTGGAAAATCCGACAGGAAGCAGATACTCATTTAAATGTGAATTTATACATGGCATTCATCTTCCCAAGCCAATATTTTATGTAGTATTATCGTTGTCAGGTAAAACATAGAGCTGAAGTTTGTATGTACTCTGATGTAGTGTCAGTTTCAATGTACTAATTTTGTGAGTAATTTATTGCACTCCTAAGGCACAATTTTCACTGACAATGTTTAAGCAAGTCTAGTGAGCCCAGTTGAATCTGAACTTATAACTTTCCCCTTTTCTCAATGTAGGGACCACCCAACAACAATCAAGCAACGATTTTGTAGAGTTCTCATTGTCTCCATGCTTGCACCTATCCTAGTCTGGCTTTGGAGTGATAAGTCTGTTGCCTTAGCTCCTGTAAGTACACAGTTATTTGTGTGAAAATAATGAATGATTTTTGTTTTGAAGATATTTGTTATATGATAGCTATTTAATTGTAACTGTTTTAGCTTTGTGGTGTGTATGAAGCTTGATCTATAGATAGTGACAAAATCATTTCTTAATGCAGTTTTGTTTTCAATTATTTGAACTTTCTGACGGAAATCGTGCTTTGTGGATGTAAAAATATTGGTCTTTGTTTGTATTCTGTCCTGATGTCCCAAGTGTCCCAGTTAGAGGTGCATGGTCATACTTGCACACCTCCACGTGCACCTCATAGATAATAGGTACTCTTCTTTCTTTTCCTGATTCACCAGACCATGGGCCTTATCATATTTTTTGTAACATGTGAAAGCACACAGGTAGTGATAACCACATAGCAATCATAACAACATTTTCAAATGTATGAATCGGCAATTAATGTGCAATCAGATCTCTATTATTCCCGGGTGTTGAGGTTTTAACAATAACAACGGTGTAATTGAATCATTCTTGGATTTTAATAGCACTCATAATACCCCCCACCCAGATTAAAAAAGTCTTGAGTATTCATTTCAAAAGAATTGGCTGCATAGGTTTCATAATAGGCATGTTACAATCTCAGAACCAAAGTCATCAAATTTCAAGCAAGCCAAACACAGCACAAGGGGGTAAACTCAAGTCAAGTTTTTGTCGCAGCTGCCCAGTGATTTCCAAAGTTGTCTCTTCTGATTTGAGCTTAGCGAACTTCTTTTGTATTGAAACTGAAACTTGTCAGAAGAAATGGCATCTAAAAATATGAATGTTTGCTGAAATAGTTAGACCACAACAAAATCATTTTACAGCAAATCATTTTACTAGGCCACAACAAAGTCAGGTTTTTCCATCCCTTGTATTAAGCTTACCAACATTTTCAAGTGCAATTTTTCTTTTATATTATACACTATAGGAAATCTAAAATTTAATGCATTATAGCACTATAACCACCATTTCTCTCGTTACTAGAAGACACAACTACTGGAATCACTCAATTGCTTCCGATCAAGGAGAGATGTTTCTCAACGTTGTACCATGATTTTGTTACTTTGTCTTGATATAATGAAGTATAATAATGGAAGACCATATAAGTGTCAAAGAAAAATAACTATCTTACCTGCATAGAACGTTTTTATTTCACCAATGGAAGGTACATTTACCAACAAACTTACTAAGGAACAAGGGGGGCAACACTCCCCACACACCCCATTTGGCATGCTCCTGCCACACACCCATTTGGCATGCTCCTGCCACACCCCCATTTGGCATACTCCTGCCACACCCCCATTTGGCATACTCCTGCCACACCCCCATTTGGCATGCTCTTGCCACACCCCCATTTGGCATACTCCTGCCACACCCCCATTTGGCATGCTCTTGCCACACACCCATTTGGCACACACCTGAAAAAAATTCAGTGTAAATCACGTGTGTCAAAGAAAGGAGGTACTGTGTACTAGGTGTTTGATCTATCACATGCCAGAGAAAAGTCTTACGGAGAGGCCTGATGCCCTATAACCCACTTGATCCTCAATCATTTAAAAGTAGATAAAGTTTTTAATGATTTTAATTCATTATTCAGAGGTACGGTAGCTGATACTTATGCATTTCTACTTGTTGTGAACCAGGTTAGGCTGTTAATAGCAGAATTGTTCTTTAAAATTGGTATTTGTTAGGTATTTGCTTATTGCAAGGTAAGGTTATAGCTACTCGAATGTGATTACATTGGCTACATTGTAAAGATATAAAAATGAATTTTAGATTTGAAGGATCAGAGGTCCTAATGAAGAGAAAAACAAGATTGCAAGCAAATTTCACATTAAGAAGTGTGAGGAAAAAAGATCTTACTGCATAGTGTTTGACAACAATATAGAAGTTTCACTGTATACTAATTAGGGTTTGATACAAGCCTGGCAGATCATTGAAAGGTTCTTATAGATTTCACCTGACTAGAGAGGTACTTTAAATAATATACATGGTATGCCACCTCATTTCTATAAGAGATAATCTTATTTGGACCATACATTATTCCAATAGCATTATAAAGTTGATGTTGGATGTAATTTAACTGACACAATCAGCTAAGCACCCAATTGAAGTTCCTACAACTTTGTGATTGTTTCTGTAGCAACAAGTGTGCCTTTTTAACTTGCTATGTTGTGTGAAGTCTGAAACATCCCTACCCAGAACTCTAAAATATCAAACAGGTTGGACTAAGTTACATTTACAATGTAGAATATTGCCAGATGACAGCAACCATTTCTCACTAAATGCATCTTGCAAAATGTAGTTGTCTTTAGTATATGACAACATTAAGAAAGCATATTCATATTCAGTATAAATCTAGATTTTGGTAACAGATTAAGTAACAGTTGTGCCCATAAATGTGAATTTACAACTAAATGATATTTTGTTGCTATTTATACTTTTGTTGCTATTTATGCTATCGAAATGTTCCTGTGTCAAACAAATTTATCATAGAGCTGATTCATTTTGTGTTTTTTCCGTCCTTGATTTTTAATTAGTAAATAATTTTTATTTGCATGCGATGTTTGTATTCTTTCTGTCAGGATGAACGCTATCATTTGTTAAAATGGCTTGGTCTCCACACCAATCACTTCTTACTTGCTGTGATCATGCCATTGGTCTTGACAATGGTAATTTTTTCAATTATTTATCAGAAGTATTTTATTTCCATGAAACAAATGTGTATCTTTATGTGTGCATGTACTAGGAAATGTCCAAAAATGTGCTTGAGACTGTGAATCAGGCAAATAAGTCCCTCCTAATGACTACATTTTAATTAGACGTGCCCCCTTACTGACGTTTTTGAATTATATGGGTTTTGTTGGGGTTTGTTAGTCTCTCTGTTCATTAGCAAGATAACTCCACTATGTATGGGTGAATTTTGATGAAATTTTCAGGAAGTGTTGAAGCTATAAGGAAACAATTATTAATTTTTGGGGGATGACCCAAATGAGGTCCTGGATTCTGGATCACTTTTTCAGTAATGAAACCTTCATAGTGCTAATGAGTGATAACCCAGTTACCGTATTTGGTAATGATATCTTCATGAAAGAGACTAGCAAGGAAATCATTGTGTTATTTAAATGACTTGCCTTGGAGTGCTTCTAGTCTATGTTTGCATTAATTTGATGAAGTACTGTTGTATCACAATTCCGTTTCACAGATCCTCTTTTTTGGACCTCTACTTCTTGATATTTCAACATCTTCATCGCCATTACAGTTACCCAATCTAAGAGGTATGAACAATCAATTTAATCATTTTTAACTTAATCTGGTTATTGTTGGTCGCAGTCGTAACTTTCCTTTATGTTCATGTTTAAATTTATGTAGCTTAATCCATCTTCATTTCAAGTGATTCTTAAGATGTGGTATCAGCTTGAGCAAACGATAGTAACTTTTGTGATCTCCCAAATCTTCAACACACATACGTCACTAGTACTTTGCAGTATAGATACTAGATACTTATAGCATGGGAGTAATGGTACTTTTACGTACAGGCGCGATTTGATCCAAAAAGATTGTCAATTTAGTGGAACAAAATGATGTCTCTTAAGTGCATGATTTGTGTCACTGGATATTTGAGCTCCATTTGAGATTCAGGTGTCTCTGGCTCACTAAATGTTTGAATGGTAAGCACATTTTGATAAAGGCAACTGTTTGATCTTCTTAAGGCCCTTTCTGAATGTAGAATTTTTTAAGATGTAAGGAGTTGAATATAAAAATTTATTATACTCAAAGTTGTACAGCACAAAGCTAATGGGGCAAGTGAGATTTGGATGCAAAAAGGACCTGACCAAACTTGGGCAAGAAAGAAGAGGCACTAATGGCTTTTGACATGGCAAGAAATCTTCATTAGCTATAGAACCATCTTCTGTAGAAGCAACAACAGCATCAATGCCAGATTACAATAACAAGATGAGAACTTTGCATTCTTTGATAGTGTAGGACACAATAGTCAATCTCAGAGGTGCTGATGCTATCTGGATCAAGTTGTGCTTTTCTTCTAGTAAGAAGATATTCTTTGTTTTTTCTGTTTGTTTGTCTGTCTGTCTGTTTGTTTGTCTGTTTATTGGCCAAAATTACTCACAGGAAGATTTCAAATATATCTTTCTTACTTTTTGTAGTATTTCAGTGTTCTGACTAGCTTGAGGTGATTTTTGTGAAAATCAGTATCGAGTCCTAGAAATTTGTAGTGATGATATCTTAGTGTAACCAAATCTAGTAAAGAAATCTTCATGGCTAGTACAAATCATTTGAATATTTCAATACCTAGCACATCCATCTGACCCATTTGGTTTGGCAGAAGTTTGTGGTCTCTGATTTCTTCCAATTTCAAGTAATGTATACGCCTGTTTTAGCATTGTTGCAGTCAGTATGGCACACTGTACAGGATCTGACGTGGCAGAGAACAGTTATTGTGGTCAGTACATTTTTTAATGTTTTTTTGGTCTCTGGTGTGAAGGGCAATTTCTTTTACTGTCAATCTTGTCTCGTAATACAAGGAGAAACTATTTGGTCATATGGCTTGTGCACAAGATCCCCAATTTGGTACAAGAATAAGTTTTGTTAGTTGATGACATGATGCTCAAATCTGGTAGAAATTAACAAACTTGGACAGGGTCACCTCCAAATAAACGCAATTTTTTGAACTTGAAGACTTGCAAACTCTCGAAAAGAGGAAAGACTAGAAAGACCGGTGAATAACATTCTCGAGATGACTCCAAAAGATTAGTATAACTGAAAACACTCAATTACAGTCATATTTTGACCTAAGTTTCCAAGCCATTGAAAAGGTCTCTAAATGTCATTAAATCGCCATGAAAATTTGCGACATTGCGCTAAAACATATTTAAAAGCTTTTTTCGTCTGACACTCCTCAGAGTATGAAACGTCAGAAAGGAAAGATATATGTATATGGCAACGTATTTATACGAAACAAATAGCAAAACTAGCCAATCAAAAACAAGAAAGGAAACAAAGAGAGAGAAAATGAAGAAACAAAACATTATTGAAAGAACCCAAGTGAAAAAACGAACTCTTTCTGCTTACAGAGTACTGGTTTTCTTGTTTTAATGTAGACAAACTCCAATACACTTAGATGAAAGGACGATCTAGCTGTGCCAATTATCCGAAAATTCTCGTCCTTATACATTTTGGCGCATTCTGAATGTTCTAGTAAATGTTGGCCTGTGGCAGAATCGCATGTTTTGGCAGTCATTTTCGCTTTCCAAGCGCGAGATGGCTGTTTTCTAGTCTGTTGCAAATTTTCAAGGCGATTTTCAAGTTTTGTAAACAAAGAGATTGTTCAAATGTCATGAATTTTATAAACAAATTGTTTTATAGATAACCACGTTTCCATCAAATCCCCTTCCTCTTTCACGATCATGTCACCTCCCTCCCTCCCTACCTCCCCCCCCTCATTCTCTATGCATTCGCTCAGAATCTAAGGCACAGTAAAATGTCTTTCATAACAAGCAAATGCCAAAAACGAATTTTCTATAGAATATTTAAACTGAGCTGTTTCGATAAGACATTTAAGAAACATCCCAGGCTATAAGTATACAAATTTTAAGAAACTTATTTGTCTCAACTGAAATTTCATGTGTATGGTGATAAAAAGATGTGTATTTGCATTTTTGTGGACTGTTTTCTGCTTACGCTATTTGATGTTATGTAGTATATTTTCGGCTCTCCATATCGTAAAGATAGGTGTAGTACGTTGCGCGAGTCTCGTCAATTATAGCAGGATTTGTTCTAAAGACATTCATGCTTTTTATCTCCGTGCTTACTCTATTTTCTTGTTGTAGGCACCGTTTACAGAAGAGTTCGTCTTCCGTGCTTGCATGCTTCCTCTTCTCGTTCCAATGCTTGGTCGATATCAATCCATATTATTATGCCCACTGTTTTTTGGCCTCGGTACGTCTGTCTTTAAAGTCAGTTGTGATGTTTGTAGTTGCTACAATTGTAATATAGAGACCTGAAATGCTTTAAAATGTTGACATGATGAAGCAAATCATACTTGTAGTAAAGCATAGTACTCGAAAGACTACGCCTATCTGTAGCTGCTATCCTCTTTGCTTATGACTTTTTAGACAAATAATTAAGATGCCCCGATTAAGCGCTTAGGCGCTTATTTGATTTCCAGGAGCCCAAGGTATGCGTTTATCAAGGAGTAGTGCTTATTCAAGACAGAACTGTGTCTAGTTTTTATATCAGAGTTGAAGGAGTACTAGATGTTGCTTATTTTTGTTTTTAGAACTTGAGATGGATTGTAATCAACTTCCATGTCAACATGTAGGCTTTTATTACCTATTGAGGCAACTCAGATAATCGAACTGGCCTGGTTTTGTTTTCGTTCCCAGCATTCATATGGATGGTGCGCTTAGGTCGGGTCAGTCCGGCTGGCTTCGCTCGTGGTGATGTACACATGAATTGATAGTGTTTTGTAAAACGTTTAGCAGCCTTCATGAGAAGCATTTAGATTCACTTGATTGAGCGCCCCAAAGAACCATGGGACTAGTTGCGCTTGCGTGATATGTGAGCTTTTGATTGTATCAACTCGTACGTATGTCTTTGTTAATAAAATAACTGATGTTCTAAAAATGCATTTAATTACGCTTACAAATACGTTTTTATAATACGATCTTAGAATGGACATTGATTCTTCTTATCTCGCTTATTCCAACACACAGGTTTGCTTTTATGAACAAGAATAAACAGTATTGTATATGGTTATAGTAACTAACATGTTTATAATTACTTTTTATAATAGTGAATGATATTTGAGCTTTTGATTATATCGACTCGTACGTTTTTGTTTACAGTCAATCGTAGTTACAGCCGCCGTGGTAACCGTGGTAGCCAGTGGTAACCTTGGTAGCCAGTGGTAACCGTGGTAGCCAATGGTTGCGAATTCGAACCCGCGTCACAACAATAGAAAAAAACAGTTAGAAAAAGTGAGAGAAGCCCACTCCCATAAAGAGTTTATTTCCTGGTAATTTCCCTGTCATGGGAATCAGCTGCGCTCAGTAATATACTACTAGGAAAAGACCCTTACCTAACCGGGCTTGCCAGTCACCTTAATCACAGATGCTTGTATTAAAACCGATACTTAACAAATGGATACTTATTCGACACGACATTTATTGAAATAGTTGCTTATTCTAGTGAGGTATTTATTGTGCAGGACGCTTTCAAGGTGATTATCCCTTATTATTCAATTAGCAACTTGGAGTAAATTGTCTTTTTAATTCATTACTTGTATCTGCAGCACATATACACCACGCGATCGAGGGAATCACCTCTGGTGAAAACCCAAGGCATGTTTGGGTTCGAGTCAGTAAGTACGCTATGACATTTATTTTACGAGTAGACAAGGGAACAATCTATTTAAGAAACTGAGGTAAATGCATTGTTGAACAACTGCAGCTTTTTTGGCAGAGGGACACCTTGATCTAATATGAACAGTGTTGCCACGCTTAACTTGTCGTTTTCCCTACAATTTAGAAACGTCGCAACAAGATGGCTGTTCTTTAGGAGGAATTGATGCCTGGCGTACGCTGGCTGGAGCATGTTGTTTGATCCCAACGAATGTACTGACCAGTAAAAGTAGCTTTTCGGTAAACGGTAGTTATCAATTTAGTCTCAGTTTTTTCAACCAAAACATCAAGAAAAGGTAATAAACTGTCTTGTTCATTTCAACGGTAAATTTGAGAGCTGGATGTATCTAGTTAAGATTTTGGAAAAACCTGTCGCATTCCAGCTCTGTTTAAAAGATTGCGAAAGTATCACCAACGTAGCAAAAATAAACAGACAACTTTTTGTTGTTTTCTTTCAGAATACACTCCTTGTAAAAGCTGACGAAAATATTAGCCAAAGTTGGACCCGAGGGGCTACACACAGCTTTCCTTTGTCGGTACATTGTATGGTTAAAACTGAATTCAACACCTCTAGTGGCATACTCCATAAACTCAACAAAGATCTCTTCTGGGATAAAGGGCTGTACAACCTTTTCCCCTTACAAATCACATGTTTTTATCATTTTATCAAAGGGAGACACTCTGAAGGGTGTCAGGCGAAAAAAGCTTTTAAGTATATTTTAGCGCAATGTCACAAATTTTTCAAGGCGATTTTCAAGTTTCGTACCACAAAAAGATTGTTCAATTATTATTAGAATGGTATGCGTAAATTTATAGTAATAACTAAGTACCGACTTCTAGGTCGATGCAGAGACTTGATAACCTTTGTGGTATGTCATAGAAAGATTGTTTTATTCTGTGAGTCTCAGAAGACCTCCGTGGATGAAAAGTGGGGATTTTATAGATCTGTGATTAAACCATTGCTGCCAACCGTTATTAGAAGTATGACTAGAAGGAGTGAAGTGCATCCATGCACTTTGAAGTGCATAGGTGTGTTATATTTCGGAGAAAAATATTATTAAAATTTGTCTTTTTGTTATAATTGGTCTATTTTCCTTTAGTTTTTCAGATGAGCTACACAACTGTCTTTGGTGCATACACAGCATTTCTGTTTCTCAGAACAGGTAATTATTATAATTATTATAATTATGACAGCCAACGTCACTACTTTGCTCTTTTGACTCTGTAGTCCCACCTTTGAGGGCTTTTTTGTTTTTAGCATCCTCGATTCCGAGCGTAGCTTATAGTTAGGGAATTTTTACTAAGAAGTGAGCTCTTTATGAACTTCGGCTCCCGTTACCTTCTCTCACCAATGCTATTTTGTTTGTGGTGACGCGGGTTTGACCTCTGACTCTGCAAGATTGTCGTTTTATCCACTATACCACGGCCGCTTCCTCGTTTGATAGTGAAGGAAAATAATAACTTTCGAACTATGAGCTCATAAAAAGCATATGACTCATGCCATGATAAAGCTCCTGTCTCTATGGGTTCCATTGAATCCATAAAGTCAAGAATTTTCAAAACGTTATGTAAGCCTATAAGAATGAGTGCTAGAGTTGTAAATGACCACGACAGTTAATCCTGTTAAAAATGTGTAAGGATTCTCAAATGGGATATTTGGGACAAATTGAGGGGATACGTTTGTGCCTCCCAACTTGCCTTGATGTGGCCCTGGATAGTAATGAGGATTTGTACCGATATTGTACTAAGTACTTAAATTATACAATTTCCTGTTCTGTTTTAAGAGGGGAAGCATTTATGTACAAATCATCAACCGGCAAGGCCTTCGTTATGCGACAGAATTCGTCATAACTTGATGGTCGAAAATTCGCGAATTCGCGTTTTTTCTGTAAATAATGTCAGGATAGTAATACAAAACAGGCACAAATGTTGTATACTTATAGAACAAAAGCCTTCCTGACTTTTGGATGCGTAGATAGTGCTGTTACAATTATACATTTTCATTTTTGAGTATTCAAGCTTTGAGTGTCGCTCCAGGTATTTCTTTATCAATGTGAAAATCTCTTAATTACTTGGCCATGCAAGTGATCTCTTAATCTGTTTTGAACAGGTCATTTAATTGGTCCAGTTGCAACCCACAGTTTTTGTAATTGTATGGGATTTCCAGAGTTCGGAAAATTCTCCGAATGCAGATATCCAAAGTGTAAGTGATTTTATTTGTATCGTCAATAACCACCAACAGTACATTCACATTACACCAACGCTACATGAACAACTGGCAGAGCAACAACATTCCTTTTGTGCAAAGAACTTTTATTTTAACCAAACTGTTGTTTCATTTTCCGATTGAGGACTTGTATTGTGTTTTATTGTGTAGGGGTACTATAAAGATTCATTCTGACTTCCAGTCGCCATTTGCAATGTTCTTGTTGCAAAATAGACCAATTTTCGATGCCTTGTTTCCATTGTAGATTATTAGCGACCAGTGAAGGAAATATGTTTCACAAGACTTATTTACCTTTCATCTGGTTCGGTTAAACTTCTTTGGTGTAGTTAATGTTCCATGTTTAACTCAGTCATTTAATCTCCACCATTTTGCCACGCTTAATCACATGAATGTCATGTGTATCATTGGCCTGACGGTGAGACTGGACTCCAGTACTCATCGTCGTTAAAGGTAAGGATCTACAAGGTTAGGTCATGCTCCACAGTACTTAACAAGATTTGTTCTTCTTTACGTGCTTCCATCAATGCACATCTTTATTTTTTCAATCAAATTTCTTGTTGTTTTGTATTTCAGTGTTTTTTTTGTACTACTTGTTTCTTCTGTCTTTTCCATTATCAGTGATCTGGTTGGCATTTCTCCTTGGTCTTATTACCTTTGTTGTCTTGCTGCATCCAATGACTGATCCAAATCTTTTTGAAAGCATATACTGGAAGAGTGAGACATAGCCCCAAATGGTACGATACTGTGATTATTTTTAGTGAAAGATCTGTTTTTGCTTATCTTTTATGGATTGATTCCTTTATTGCTTCATTTATTTATTTGTTATACCTATTTATTGCTTCCTTCATGTATTTATTTTATTGTGTATGTTTATACATTTTATTTATTTATTTATTCATTCGTGTAGTTATGTTCTCATTTGTTTACTTAAATACGTATTTATTCATCAGTTCGTTTATTTGTACATGTCTTCTTATAATATTAATACTAATACGTTAATTTATCGATACTTTTGTTGTTAATTGATTGCTTGTTTGGTTGATGTATTGAGTGATTGATTAAAAAGTCGCTCATTGATTTATTGATTGATTGACTGCGTGATTTGTTGATTTTCTGTTATTGATTGATTCTTTCATTTATTGGATTTTTGATTCGTTGACTCATGGATTTTCTTATCTATTGGTCGATCAATTGAGCGATTAATTGGTCGGTTATTTGATTGCTTGTTTGGTTGATGTATTGAGTAGTGGATAAAAAAGTTCGTTGGTTTATTGATTGATCGATTTACTGTATGATAGGTTGATTTTTTGTGATTGATTGATTTGTTTATTTATTGGTCGATCAATTGATCGATTTATTGATTGGCTAGTTGATTGCTTCTTTTGTAGTCGATATATTGATTGGTTTAAAAATTTGTTCATTGCTTATTGATTGATTGGTTAATTTCTCGCTTATTGATTGATTTGCTCATTTATTTATTTTTCAATGAATTGGTCAATTTATTTGTTGGCTAATTAGTTGGTCGATGGATTGATTGCACGATAGATTTACTTGTTGATTTATTGATTGATTAAGTGATTCATTTACTGTATAATTACTTTTATTAGTGATTGATTTCTTACTAATTAAGCCATTGACTGAATGATTATTTGATTATTTATTGATCAGTCCTTAATTAATTGATCGATTGATTGACTCCACTAGTTCATTGACGGTGCGATTTTCTCTTCATCAGAATATATATGTATATATATATATATATATATATTATCTGTCAACCATGTTTATTAAATATATATAAATTTGAAGAAATAAATTGTAAATTTCTTGAAATTTACATATATATATATAGATCTATTTAAATATATGTATATTTATTATCAGTATTAGTAAAGTGAAAATTGTTGTCATTTAAGGATGAAGTAAGATCTTATTTAATGGCCATGATTCACTTGTGCTTGTTCAAGTGCTGAACAAAAACATACAATGGCACAAAATTTAAAAATCGTTTCAAGTCCTAATTTCATCTGTTAAGCTTTGCATCTGACACTGTTCGCATAGATTCGTTTCGTCACAACCCGATAAATGAGAGGTTTCTGTAGATGCTTATTAGGAGGACTCTATTAGTCGTGTCAACAGGGATTATTTGGACATTGGAATGAATTATTTTGTTTTTTTGGGAAATTCAAATCTAAACTGTTACACTCTCCGCTAAAATCTGTGGACATGAGAAATTTGTTGTTCCACTGTTAATCTAGTCACCAATCTCCTTACACTTTATTCTCTTCGGTGTTTTTCATCCCTATTATATTGTTCTTTGTTTTCCCTTGTCCAATCGTATGTTCGTTTCTTTCTTATTGGTTAATTTTCAGTTCTTACTCACACTACAAATTCAGCATTGTTACTGATGAATTTGTGTGTCGAGTGTCAGACAAAAAGCGTTATAAATGAGTTTTTTACTTTGAAAAATCGTTATGATGTTGATAGCAAATTTTCTTTTTTGTTTAATTTGATAAGATGGATCTGTGAGTGGTTACATCAAATTATATATCACATGGACAAGGAATATTTATATACATCTTCACGTCCTGCAACATACAGTTATCAGATTCATACAATATATTTCGTCATTATGTAATGTTATATAGTGGTATCAAGTTGGGCTTGAATTAAAAAAAAGACTTAGGGATATCCCTAAACCTAAGCAGGGGTTGTGCCATATTTTTCCCGGTCGTGTATGTGTAAAATGTTAATTAGGGCTCAGTACTTTTGACTCAAACATTTTGTAATGATAAAAGTGGAACAAAATTACTAGAGGTCATATTTGGTACAATTTACTTCACATATCTAAAATTGCAAAATTTTGGAAAAGTAAAGTAGACATTACAATAACAAATGGTTTACTTAAATAGGCAGCTTTATTCCCCCTCGAATGTTTTTTTTTCTACGTTTTTGAGACGTCTTCCCAAGGTTTAGTTCCCGTGGTTAGTTGTAACGTCTGGCCCTGCCCTGGCGCAATCCCTGTAACTGAGAGAGGTTTTCATATCTGTAGTTTTTCAAATCACTGTGCTGCGTTGCCCTCTGTAGATATCCCATAACCCTCTGTAGATATCCCATAACCCTCTGTAGGTATCCCATAACCCGGTTGGCTTTAGAAGTGGAGGTTGAATGGGTGTGTTATTAAGGAAGAACTGAATATGTAACGAGAAATGTCAGTGACAGCATGGACAAATGATCTTTTATCTCCCCACTTCAATCTATGTCAAGTGTTGATATAACAGCAATAATATTTTTTGTTGCTAGAATCCCTGGCTGTTGCCTTCCACGTGAACATTTGTTCGTTTTTCCTGACAATTGAATAAGTATGTTGATCATATTGCTGGTCAAGTTTGAAAACAAACCCGGGTGTCGACTTCATGTTCAAAAGAAGACAATCAGGCATATTGAATAAGACCTAACTCAAACAAAAAGCAGATAGAGTGGTTGAATTTTCATGAGGAACATTTTTATCATACATTTTGAGTTGGTTTAACAAGTGGCGGTTATATTTATTTATAAGTTCCTTTCGAAAAGGTAGTTCATAAATAGAGACTAGTAGCAGTTTCCCAGCGCCATGTCAGTTTATCCTTAAATTCATAAAAGAGTCTAATAATAGATAGATTCAAGTCTTTGTTATTCATTCACCATTGATGGACTAGGGTAACGCCATGCAACCTCCAACAGACTGGATTTTTTCACTGTTTCTTTATTTTTGGACAAATAGGATGCAATTTGCTATTGAAGTTATAAGATTTAAGTAGCAATGTAAGTCGTCATATTTTTATTAAGGCTGCTTATGTCTGTCAATTACTGTCTCGATTCTAAACCTGCCAACAGGTCACCAAACCCTCTCATCACCTGTCACCTGGTGGTCGCACACCCATCAAGGTCATGAGCGGTCATCGAGTGCCACTTCTTCCTGTCCTTGTCCAGTACATGCCTCGCACCCATCTTCATCCATGCCTTGATGTTGCTCAGCCATGTCGTTCGTGGTCTTCCTCTACCCCTCGTCCCCTCAACCTTTCCCTCAAGTAAGCTTTTATGCAACACTCCTCTCCTGATAAGATGCCCAAAATAACTGCATTTTTGCTTCTTAATGTTGACTAACAACTTTCTACTGGTCTTTGCCCTTTGCAGTACCTCTTCATTCTTGATATGCTCCAC
>JANTCA010051762.1:0-17894 GCA_024741275.1 Chironex yamaguchii
AGTATAGTATAGTATAGTATAGCATAGCATAGTATAGTATAGTATAGTATAGTATAGTATAGTATAGTATAGTATAGCATAGCATAGTATAGTACAGTATAGTATAGTATAGTATAGCATAGCATAGCATAGTATAGTATAGTATAGTAAAATGTAGTGCAGTGTAGTGTAGTATAGTATAGGATAGGATAGTAATAGTACAGTACAGTATAGCATAGGATGGTATAGCACTGTAGAGTAGAGGAGAGTACAGTATAGTTTAGTAATAAAAGCCAATGTAATTGGATATGTATATTGTTTCACAGTACCTTAACGCAACCCTAGAGGATAGCAAAATAAAGCACAATAAATCCTAGTAGTTAACAATTCATCACCTTTTGTTTCCTTAAAGACCATTTATTTATAAGTTCCTTCATCCGTTGTTGAGCAGAGTCAAATTGTCGGAGATCCCCTTGCGTTAGGAAAGTAAACATTGTTAAGTTTTATGCAAATTACTGATGCTGATAAAGGATCATCTATTCATGGTCTCTTAGATATAAACATATCATTGTATTTGAAGAGAGAAAACAACAAAAGAAATCAGCAGTCCCACTCATACACGCAGAGCCTGTTCTTCATGATTACCAAATCTCCTGTTCGACAAAAAGTATGCAACAAATGTCTCTCCCAGTCAACGCTGAACTGTTGTCATTGACCATATTTTTTGCACCGATAAAAGATCCCACTCTATCATTTGACACATGGATTAGTTAATGTCAGTGACCCAGAAAGTAAGTTTAATGCACGACGAAATAATCGTATCTTTTTGAGACGTCATTGGTATAAGCGAATTGCGGTAAAATTGTAACAGACTTTACATAATATAATTCCAACTGCCCACTCAATTGTTATCACTGGCCACGTCCGTTTAAATACGCCCACTAGAATTTTGACAGTGTCCCCAAGTATTTGCACTTTGACAAGACGAGTATCCCATCTCGCTTACAAGTTTGGAAAGACCGGGCTGTCGAAAAGAACACAAAACTGAGATTGCTCGAGTCACGAATTTTCATAATTGCAATTTATAGTAGCGAATGCTGTATGAAAGCAATGAAAAAGATAGACAACAAAGATAGCAAACGCATCCAAAATTTTAAGAAATGGCGGTACTGAATATTTTACGCATCATATAGATAGAGAAGTCAAATGCATTTGTTCTTGACAAAGCAGGATTTGACAGAAGGTTCATGCAAAGTACGGACTTCCGATGAGTATGATACTCTGGCCATACTGCTAGGAGCTATAGCACAGAAAACGACATGCTAAAACGGTGTTTGGAAAAAGATCAAAGAGAAGTCAAAAGATGTAGCATATTGACACCATCACAGTGTCATCCAAACCGAATAAAGCAACATCAGACAGAGATGGCGTCAAAAGAAATATTTTTACAATTTCTGGATTTCAACCACATATTTAGAAGCTAGATTCACAAAATAACCAAAAATGTTAAATGATACACAAACCTAACAAAACGTATCAGACATAGTGACAGCTAGTTCATTCTCTATCAAAGCACTGTCAATTAAGTATGGCAAATGACTTCAAAAACCAAGCTAATATCATAACGGTTCTATTTCAATCTTAATTTTCTGAATGCAAAATCTCAGGCAATTGTCGTCAAATTCGAACGAAATTTCATATATGTTGCGGGGCTTTCAGTTCTTCCAGAATCCATGATCGAAATTTTAAAATTCTAAAACAAGATATTCTTAATGACTCAACGCGTAGTTATTCTATTCAAAATGTTGTAAGGATACAAAATAATACATATTGAGGTCTTGATCTGAAACGCGACCATTCACAGACTGACCAAAATCGGTACGAATGAGGATTTGTTAGTCTGGCAATCTTAGGTAACGAAAATAACAACAGAATACATCTTCTAAATGATACGTTCTCTCGTCAAACCCTTTTCTGAAATACTTTTTGTATGTGCATGCTATTGCCAATAATGACGACAATTTTCCAAAGATTTCCTGTAAAGTACTAACAGTTCATATTTCAGCCACCTGAAAATTAAATGGTGTTGATATCGAGTAACAGGAAAAACCATAAATATATCGGCTTATCACAATATATCCACATTTGTCTATTTAACAATACCGAATGGACAACATTTTAAAGTTCAACATTTTTTCCTTGAAGTAAACGGCAAAAGCTGATATTTGTTAGTGATTACAATTTTCATTGGACTTACCTTCCTGCCGTTCAAAGTCAAGAAAGGCAGTGGACAGCATGTGAGGGTCGTCAACTATTATCTGCATAGCTCGTTGGAAAACGTGTCGAGTCAAAATCACATTTCCGTGAACTCTACAGTGACAGTTTAAATAAATTAACAATGTTTACTGTAGTGGTGACACAATACAGTAAAACAAATTTGATACTTTCTTGCTTAATACACAATTAGGAAACTATTTCCTGGGTCAGAAGAGTAAATTTATACTTGCGTTATTTATGACATTAATAACGACTTGTAACGATTATTCCTGCTAAAGTTTTAGCGGCGTAATGCATTACAAACTATAGACATTTTCAAGGGCTTGGTCCTATCATCTGCCTCTCCTAGAGCTGTGACTGCTACAACAAGACCATAACACAAAGCATGTTTATGAGAGCAACACTGCATTTTCCGATTTGCAAAACAGAAGTAAAAACAAGCATTTGAACTTTCTGGCTGTTTCTAAAAGTGCTTTATCCAACATTTCTAGCTTTACTGGAGTAGATAATATTCCTTGAACACATACAAAACAGATGCAAGCGTGGAACTGCAGGATTAAAAGCAACTGAACAGCAATTAAAAAAACAGGGGTGACTCCTTTAACAAGCATTACCTCAAGAAATGTGTGTATTCTAACCACATATGTGCTTCTTTACTGTGTCTCTTCATGATATTATCCCAACGATCTTGTCCCTTCCTCAAATCCTTAAAAAGTCCAGCCTACGGTAAATAATAACCACAATAAATGCCGAGAGTAAAACATTCTGCTGGGCCTGATAGATGTATAATCTGCCATCATTCTTATTCCACGCCTTCAACTGCTTTCTGTCTCTCATGTGAATCTCAGCACGTTTCTCTCTTTCGTCTGTAAATATAATCCCAGCTGACAATTAAGAAACAGTAGAACGTAAAAGAACTACCTTGAAGCAGTCCTACCGTACTCGTACTTTAGCTGGTTATATATTTTGCCTGTACCTTATATGCTTGGCTGTTATTACTTTCTACTATATAATATATACTTTTGAGCGTATTGAGCAGTTATTATTTCAGGTTACTTAATGATAATGGTCAACTGAGTAACTGATGAATATTAAGTAACATAGCGATCCACCGGGGGCCAAATTTCTTATTTGGGTGGGGGTCAGGGTCGGGTATAAGTGTTTTAAGCACATGAAGCTACATTACAACATTGCGTAGGGGGTCGGGGGTAAAAATTTGAACTTTTATCGACTTTTGGGCAAGGTAGGGGTCAACATTTGAACATTTATTGACTCTCAGATGAGATTCAACATTTTTGTCGAACATTCTAGGATGTTAGATGTTACACATTGTGCAAAAAGACAATTTGACGAACACGGGTGCACCTTTCGACGTAAGAGCAGGGGAGGAGTTGTCCATCCTCAAGCACTAAGGAACATCAGTTATTTATATTTCAGTTCCTAATTCTAATTATATTCTGCATGAACTATAACCGTCTGGTACTTAGAGTAGATCTTGGTGTAATAGAAACAAATAAATATGCTACTTTTCAAACGGCAACCGATGATAAGCCAAATCACCAGCTTCCAATTTCGCAGCCTTCTACCCATAGGAGGTCATCGTCTTGAATTTTCAATTTAGACTGAGCTCCCCGACTCCGACGCATATTTTCCGGGGTCGAGATCGGAGCTAGGAGGGCGTCCTTAGGCAGGGTCGGGGCCGAGGCACCGGTCGATCACGAAAGTATCATCAGTAACTTCCCCTCCTCTTTAGGAATATTTTTACGACAAATATACATTAGAGAGGTTTAGATCCAGTAAGAGTACGAGTTCTGGGTCTGGGTCTAGTCATACGTGTTCAGTGTTAGATGAGTACTCAAGTTCAGCTCGATTATGAGTTTCAGCGAGACCAGAAACTGGTATACAATGGCCACAAACGTGTTTACGTATGGAAATATCAGTCTGCAGTTGCTGCAAATGGCCTTACAGCGCATCTCTATTGCCTAGTAGGTTAGTATATGTCCAGGAAATTTTGAAAAAGAATTTGACGTCCTATTTGAACTAATCTGAAAATTTGTTCATCGCAGAACGAGATTTATCAGACTTTTAGTAGTGAAGGGTCCAGATACAACAATTACAAGGCGATTTCCGCTGTTGATGTCCTGAGGATTTATGCGGTAGAAAACTTGTACTTGTATTGGATCTAAACCTCTCTAAACCTTCAGGCTCACTTGAAAACAATTTTCTTTCATAATCAGAAGAATTAAAGCCTTAATATTATTTTGGCCAAAATAAATTTGTCTAAAGACTAAATTCTCTCTGTATGATTCACCACTTTGCAGAGGTCTTTAACTTTTCGAGCAAGCACAGTGCTTGTGTTGCTTACATAATCTAATTCCACAATAAGAACAGTTCACCTTAATTGACTTCTTGAAAGGAAAACTACCATTAAACAAACAAAAACAGCATTCGTGTTGCAGGACTACGATGCATCTAACAATTTTTATCAAATAACCTTGAAAATTTGCGACATTGCGCTAAAACATACAATTCAAGATGCTTTTGTTGAAAAACTGAGACTAATTTGACAACAACTGTTTACCGAAAAGCTACTTTTACTGGTCAGTACATTCGTTGGGATTCTTTTTGACCAAAAAAGCGGAAAATCATCCTCATCAGAACACTTGCCCATAGAGCACTTCGTATCTGTTCAAAATCTAAATTAAATTCGGAACTAGAGAAAATAAAATCTATTATTTTGGCAAACGAGTATCCAGAGGATGTTGTTTCTAGAATTCTCCGAGAAAAGATCACTGATTTACAGCCAAAACATCTTTCGTGTCTCAGAAATGTCCTGTATACTTAAAACTTGCTTAACTATGTAATGTTTCTATCCGCATAGAAACACAAATTAAAAAAGCTGAAGTTAAGTGTTTCTTTGGTGTCAATCCCAGAATTGTTTTCACAACTAGGAAGATCTTGCCATCCATTCACTAAGTTTGTGTACCTACCACACAAAAAAGCTTACTAGTATATGAATTTCTGTGCCGATGTGAAGCTCGGTATGTAGGCCGCACTTCTCAAAGATTGGATGACCGGATCAAACAACATGTTCCAACCACTGTACACCAAGCATAAATTCCTGTTAAAAACAGCCATCTCGTGCTTACAAAGCGAAAATGACTCCCAAAACATGCGATTCTGCCAAAGGCCAACATTTACCAGAAGATCCAGAATATGCCAAAATGTATAATGACGAGAATTTTCAGATAATTGGCACAGCTAAATAGCCCTTTCATCTAAGTGTATTGGAGTCTGTCTACATAAAAACAAGAAAACCAGTACTCTGTAGGCAGAAAGAGTTCGTTTTTTCACTTGGACACTTTGAATAATGTTTTCCTTTGCTTTTTTTCCTTTCTTGTTTTGATTGGCTAGTTTCTATACATTTTTCCTATTAAAAAAAGGTTGCCATATAGATATACTTTCCTTTCTCACGATTCATACTCTGAAGACGAAAAAAGCTTTTAGTATGTTCTAGCGCAATGTCACAAATTTTCAAGGCGATTTTCAAGTTTTGTACCACAAAAGATTGTTCAAATTTCTATTTAATGCTCAGCAAAGAATAGCTGGGTTTGTAACCGCTAGACTCAGGTTTAAGCTAGGAAAATGGATCATCTTGACGTCGTCAATGTTATTAAAAGAGCCAAAAGAAGATTAGACAAGAGTGACAATTTTTACGGAGCTTTCCATTTAGCACATGAGACTAGCAACGGAACCACAAAAAAATGCACAAACAAAGACAGAGAAGTGCAGAATCCAGGACAAGAATTTTACCTCGACGAAAGCCCAGAATTTAGATATTTTGCTCGAACTGTCTCCAGCCTCTCCAAAATCTGCAGTTCACAAGAAATAGTGAATAGTTACCAGAAATGGCTAGATACGTTTTAGTAACAAACTGATTATACAAGAGCTCAAACTATAACTTCATACAGTCAGTCCAAGTTCAATAGTGATTAAAAGAACCAAAACAAAATGTGCTATCAATTTAACATTGTATTAAAAATCAAGTTACGTAAACTTCTGAGGACTTGCATTTACACAGGCGGCACCAAAGGGACGTCATAGGGGCTTCATCTCCCAATTTTTTCGCAAAAAAGTTTTTACTCGTTAGTATTAAGAAACCGTCATTTGAATAATTTCAAACATCGCTAACATCTGATTGTTAAGTCATGCTTGCAGCAATGAATAATAGTTTCGCTTGCAACAGTGGTCATACAATCATAGTATAATTACGATAAATTTGAGTGCGTTTTGCAAAAGTTGATTTTTTAGTCAAATAATGCTGTCAACTCAAGCCCTCCTACTTTAGATTACTTGGCATGGCGGATGATTTACCATTTTCATAAAATCTACCTATACCCAAAAACCTTGGATATTATAACATCGCTTGAAAAAACTTAACGAATTTTAAAAATTGTTTCATACAGCACAAAAACTGACCTTTCAATTAGTTACGTCGAGAACAATTGTAGTGACTACACAATGACCAATCAGAACTTTATTAGTTGGTATTTTTTTCTTGTTATAATATATGGACAGCATATCAAGGGCCAATATGGTACAACAAACAGTTCCAGGAAAACATCATGGAACTTCCATAAGTCATTGCAAAGCAATTAATGTAGCTTTGTTACTGGCACTTACACGTTGTTATGTACTCAGTGGCACTTTCAAACGCCTTGCGTACTTCTTCCATAGACTTCTCATCTACAAAATGAAACAAGCCATACATCTTCCAAATTAAGAAAGCATTTAAGCAGCAAAGATTTAACTAAATAATTAATTAATATTCTCTATCCAATTTTCAAAACACACAACATAAAGTATGTTTTAGCGCAAGGTCGTAAATGTTCAAGGTAATTACATATTTCCTTGAAATTATCATGAATGCAACTTTGATTCCCACATCAGACACTAAAATACTAATTTAAGGACAGGATAGCACTAAGATGGCTTTATCCCTCCCTATTTGTCCATGTACTGAGTCTTCGCTTGGAAAACTGTATTTTGCTACGTTACATAAGCATTTCCAAAACGTGTCTCTCGAAAACAGCCCTATGAAAGCTTTTCAAAATAAACCATCCCTGGGCCTTTAATCGAATAACCCGTCAGTTGTTGCATCAAATACGGGGTTAACCGGAAATAGGTCCCGCCGTAGCTAAGTGACAATTCAAAATTTTTCATCGGTAACTATTGCCGCTTTGAAAAGTTTTAGTTCAGTTTTAATATCACTAAAAACAGGAGCATTCACTTGACGTTTTGTATGTGTATTATTACTTGGTTCACTTTACTAATGATGTGAATTCTGCTGAGTTTTTAGTAATTGATGAAGTGAAATTTCGAATATTCGTATCGAAACTGTTCACCTGAGGACGAGCTTTCAATCGCCAATGAATGAACTGAACACCCAACTGAGATCCTTTTCGAAAATTATACTATTACTGCTAAAGTGATAACCTATTTGGCCACTGTTAAAGACAAAATTTCCATCTATTTAGAATAAATCCAATGGATAGCGGCAATATACGAACAGAAGAGTTAACTTAAATTTATCAATAGTAACCAAAACGTAGTAGGATTCACATTAAGTGAATCATTTAATCGTGCCCACAAAAATCCGAGTCAAACGTCTTTCCAATAACGGCATTAAACTTGAACTGAAACTTTAAAAATGACCACAGCTACAGATGTATAATTTCGAAAAACCATGTAACCGAAGCTGAACGTTGGACAGGGCATTTCCAGCTTAAATCTGTACAATCATAGAACAAGACTTGAATAAAATCGATGGCCAACACTAGTATCCTTTCACAGAAAGTTGAACTACGTAGCAATGTATATTGTGAAATGGGTGATAATTTTGAGCATGAAGAGGTGACTGATAGCAATATAATTGTTGTAATTGAGCTGCATATTACAACTACCATGGGCGATCCACGGTTTATCACAAATTAGGAAGTACTGACTATGGCCACAGGCAAGAACAGGAGTAAAGTTATGATTGTGATCACCAGAGTCTCGACTTAGCTCAATTGGATATGCGTCAGTTTTACAGTCGTGAGACCGGAATTCGACAATCCGGTGGTCACAGTCATAAAGTTTACTTCCGTTCTTTACCCAAGACCACCCTGTCTGCTTCTGTATGGAACTTCAGCAACAGGCAACGTAATCACATAAACTACAAAACGTACAGGGGCTCGAGGGTCACGCACTGAAAAGATCCAGAATGGCAAATGGTTTCCGGTAATAGAGGATGGAAGACCAGAGGAAGGAAACAAATTACTTAACTAAAATATCTAGCTTACTCTGTAGGCTTCCAGTTAAGGGGTCAGCCCTGTAAGGTTACCAGAATAGGTTAATTGTGGTCCAAACTAACAGGCTATGCAACTGCACTTAACTTTTGGCCATACAAGTTCTATGAGAACCGAAGTGTTCCAAAGTGTTGCTCCTCTACATCTGCACATGTAAACGTTCAAAATTTGGAAAATCAAACTCGACATCAATCTTTCACAGGGCAGCTTTTTGTAGCTGGTTATATTCAGTCGAAACCTTTTTCAGCAATGGATGATCTCTGACTGAAAAAATCAACCACAACAATTTTCAGTTGTTGGCTCCTGTCGAAACGTCCTAAAATATGTTCACTTCATAAGACTTCTACGTTCTTTGGCCCTGTATCTTAGCTTCCCTAGTCTCTTCCCTAGTAAAGAAAGCAGTTGAATGGCATAACAAATTGAAAAATTTGGACTTACCTGATGCAGATGAATCTACCTTCCTCCTTATAAAATCCAAGTATGTAAGCCATAACTGGACGTAGTCCTCGGCAGTTGCAAAGCCACACTGCAATGCTTGGTCCAGAGTTGCTGTGTTGATAAATGACAGAGTACGGTGTGGTTGAAATTCATCATTTGGCAGTTAAAGGTAAGCGTTCGTTGAAGTACGCTGGCATTCGAATGCCCGCTGCAAACCTCAGTTTAACATAACTGAGCCTAACGTCTCTTTTGCGGCATGACGACAAATTTATATCATATAAATTGATCCAAAGAGACAAGGGTTTGAACGGTAACTCAGCAATGCCGAGCAGCTCACTTTGAGTAGACCTTTTCACTTGCCAGTCGTCGCAACAACATAATCCTCTACTTAAATCAAAAGGTATCAGTTACACCCTATACCAAACTATATAAATTCTATCCCATACCATCCTATATAAAGTTGCTTCATTTTATCTTTTATAATTACCTACGAGGGTCATCAAAAAGGTTTTTTATCGTACTTTGTGAACGTTACCTTCGACAAAAACATGGAAAGAATTCAGTTTATTACAAAACATGAAAATTGTCTTTAAGGATAAATACCTTTTAGAAAAACAAAAATTTTGAAGAAAAATGATGCCAAGTCTCGACAACAATTAAGATGCACAGGTTAACTTAATTTTACCGGGCCACAAAAAATTACCTACATTCCTCCAATAAGGTTTTTCTCACGACAGGTAACTTCCAGCAGCACTCTCGTTATCAGGCGTAGCTTACGTCCATAACAGGGTTACGTTATAAACTGAGACGTGAGCTCGAGGGGCGTCACTTTAGGTGGCACAGGGGTGGCTTACCCCCCACCTATGAAACAAGCCTCTTTTTGCATGGTAAGATGTACTTTAGCAGGGCAATTGCTCTTACAAAACAAAACTATCGAAAGCAAATTTTGAACATTGTTCCATTCTTCGTTTCCATTACGTAGCTAAGTTAGACTTCCTTCTTTAATTGTGACGCAGCAAGTAGATTTTTTGTTTCTTTTGGTACTGTTTGCAGTTTGTAGTTGCTTTGTTTCTTTATCAATTGTAAAAATTTAATGATGGTGCGTTATCTCTTTTTCGTGTTTGCAGGGAAAACAATAGTTTTTCCGTGGCAAATTTGGCCGTCAACCCCCAACCCTCAATCTTATAACATGAAGCGATGCCTCTGGCGAGTTCTTTTAAGAACGGAGTCTTGTTGCTTTCTCTCATCAACAGCTTGTTGTCTTTTGGTGACGGGGATTCGAGAACGTCATCTTCTATACAACAAAGGCTTACTAATGGTACAACTACTTTAAAATTGTATATTGTTTCTATTTATCATTCAGATTCTAGTATCTAGTGATGGTTAAAATTATGTACCTTTGACTTTCCCTTTTTCGCATTGGCTCCTCTCCTAAAACGAAAACGGCAAATTTTAACGGCAAGTTATTTCCTTGTTATTTACTGAAAACAACGGAGATCTAGATCTGTAAGTAATGTACGTTGGTAACAAAATTAACTTTTGATTAAATTGCTTTAATCCACAACATTGCTGATATACAATTGCAAAGGTAAGGTGATATCCTAAGTTAAATATGAACGGCCTCAAACTTTAAATAAGAGTAATAAATAACCACGCATAAGTAATTTCACTACACGACACCATTCCAGCACTATTCTAACCTCTATTCAAGACGGCAATCACACTTACCAATGCCCTTATATAATTTTGCCAAAGCAACGAGATCCAAGGGCAATTTCGAACAGCTCTTTCATGCACAGCTTGAGCCACGGAAGGAACTTTGAGCTTGAAGTCCTATGAAAAAAAATATGATGGAGACACTGCACCTAATAGTGATAAAAAAGCTCTTGTGACGTTTACAGTGGCATACGCAAAAACCAAAACGTTGACGATCGATACACGGATACAGCCACAATCAGGGACGACGCACGCCACATTATAGTGGTGCGGCGAGAAATAGGAGTGCAGCGAATAACCGACGAACTCAAAGGACATGCAACGACGAGATGTCTGCAAACAAGCAATAGCTGCTACGAGTCTGCCTAAAATAGATTTAAACCGACGAGAATGGGAAAAATGGCGGCCGTACCGGCCGTACCTGCCGTACCCCGTGCGTCGTCGCTGACAATGGATTGTATAAAGTGCCAAAAAAACTAGAAACCTGCATATATCTAAAGGCCACATCTTGAGGCTTTGACCTCAAACACTCTTGCAGCATTTGATTACGCTTACGTCACCACAAGCACGTTAATTAAACAAACGCAGCATTATAACATTCTGTTGTCATTTTGCAAGAAGAAAGGAAACAACTTGCACAAGTCTTCAAATGTTGAATTTTGACCGAGACCTCGAACTCCGGATGAATATAGGGTAAGCTGGCTGAAGATATGATATACCAAATCAGCATTTGACTTGCAAAAAAGATATCCCAAACACATTCCAAAACCTTATAACGCAAACTGTACACTGTAAAGCAAGGAAGAAACCCAGGAGAAAAAGGCCGTTTGTATATGTAACTTACCAAATAATCCGTATATTGTATCCACAACTCAGAATTCAAACAATTGTCTCTCAAAGCTCTTTCAAAAATACACTGAACTCTTGCTGGGCTCCCATCCTTAACTTCATAAGCAATGTACTGTTGATATTCTTCCAGCTTTGGAGACTCAGCATTTTTCTGCAGAATTGACGACACGAAAACGCAAGTATGGACAAAGAAACATATATAAAAAATATAAGAGGTTGGTAAAGGTCGTTTCAAGTCCTTGGTACCATTATTCAAAACCCCAGCAGTGGGTAAGTCGGAAATTCATTAATTCAATTTTTAATTTTTGTTTCGGCTTTCGCTCTTGTAAGTGCCGGATACGTTCATGATATTTCGGCAGACACTTAAATGCATTACCACAAGGGATGCATTCAGCGGGAGCCGACCGGCATCGAACTGGCAACTTCCAGACTCAGAGGCCAACACTTAAGATTACTAATTTGATGAGAACATGTTGGGACATTTGCTTCTCAGCTTGCGTTAGTGCGATATGTCTTTTTCAAACTATATAATTATTGACTTTTACGTTATTTGATCAAGATACCAGTTCATTTATGTGAGAGGTAAGATTACATCCAACTCCAATATTCAACAACAACAGGGAACGAGTTGCAAATTTGGAAATATTTTTGTTATTGCAACAATCTTACATATATTTCCTATACACGTGGTTTTAACTCGAGGCTGAACAACTTTTCTTTACTTACCAAAGCTTCTTCATATGTTAAGCACTCTTCCATTTTCTTCAACGCTTTCTCGTATTGGCTTTCAATAGCATCTGAGACAGGCTCTGGTGTCCAGTCCTCAAACTCACGCATTGTCTGCTGCATTCCTGTTATCAAACAAAATTTTAACAAATGTAATAATCTTTCGTTTTATACTAATTCTGTTTCAGCTCAATGATGAGACGTGCCGAATAAAATTCCATTTCCTTGAGAAGCACGTAAAGCATACTAACACAACATTATTTATTAAGTCTTTCAGCTGCGAAAAGTTCGGGGTTTTTTGTAGGTTTGTCCCCGAATATTTTCCGTCCGAATTTTCTTTTATTGCATTTGATACAATTTGTTGTACCAGTATGAATTTTTGAATATTGATTCTGTTGGGAAGTTACAAATCAACAACCTGTTGCTGTCGTCAAAAAAGTTGGATTAGATCAAATGCCTTGTTGGGTACACGTGCTTGTAGCTGCCACACTGATTGATCGTGTGCAGAATCAACTGCTAAGACATGCGCTAAGCCAGATTAAGACCTTGATGCATGTAGAAAACCAGAAATTTAAAGTAAAAATTTGAGGTATCCAGTTCTTCAGGGGCGATATACCTTCCAAATGAAGTCAGCAAAGTAGATGCTCTGTTAAAAATTATTAATCTAGTCTGCAGGATCATGTTGCAGAACTTTACATATTCGAGGGGCATCTACATAGAAGATGATTATAAGTCTGTCTAAGCTGCCAATCCATCTGTTTCTGAAGTAGGCGAGTATACAGAGATACATATGGATGGATTATTGTGTCTCCTGCTCTTTAAACTGAGTTACACCTCAAGAAGATCGTTAATTGCACTGGCTCCGCAAGATAGACCAGATGGTGATCAGCAGGTTGTTTACAACGAACTTGAAACCAGCCTCAACAAAGTTCGAGAGGGCAGTACGACACAAGCGTACATGACAGATTATACACTCGTCACATCCAAACCGTACGGAAAGGCCTTTCAAGTTTAGCTAAAGCAGCGACAGAAACACCGATCTCAAAGAACACTTATAGGTAGCAATCGCTCAAAAGAACAAAGCTCCTGCTGGCGGAAAATTTCTGCCCACTGCAATTACCAGTGGCTCGAAAATTAGATTACCAAGTTAGGTGTCTGCGATACACGTGTACTATAGTACTTATAGGATTCCATTATTTTTGCTCTCACTATCACAGGGTGATTGTTGCCTCTTTCAAATTGATGTACCACATTATCAAAAATGCTATTTAGGCGATAATAACATACGAGTTACAGCTTGCAAGTACTGTCATATCAATAATTGCTTGAGACAAAATTATTACCACCAAAATTGAGCAATATATAAAACGACAGTTTACTTGTATGAAACGTTTGGTTCATCATGTACTCGTTTATCGATATTTATTAACTCTTTTAAGACACATGTTAGTAATAAAGGCCACTAAAGCAGTTCCGAAATGTGAATTTAAGAAATCTAAAAAAACGCGGTACAGCCATTTAAAGCTATACCTCTACCAAGTTTCCAATACAATTTACAGTAATCAATCACTTTATCACTCTTACGAAAACTTACCTAATAGTGGGACTGATAGCTGCCTTCTAAAGATAGTCATCACCTTTGATATTTGACTTTGGCTGCAAAAACGCAAATTAAAAAGACTTCATATTAAGGAAAACAAAAACATGCACTTTAGTGTATTGATATTAAACATATCCATCAAGAATGTTGTATGACGTTTACAACAAACTGAGATTTTCTGGCCAAATACCAAAACACTGGTATCCACAGCATAAGCAATGTAGAAATAACAGAGAGGGTGAGAGGACAAATGCACCTATTAATGTAGAGAGAGATGTCCTTTGCGATTTATGTTGCGAGGAAGCAGGGGTTCTAATTGCCTGATCTGGTATTGGAATGAACAATAACTGAAAAACGAGAGTGATGGCCAACCTCTGGATTAAAGAAGCCACCCAATGGTGACGATGGTATGCAAGTTAGCAGTGCCGTCAGACTTTCGAATAAACATTTTCCCTCCATCGTTTATCACGAAACTTCACATCTTTCTGTATCTACTTCACGTCATACAGTGAAGAATTTACAGTGTAAATTGTGTACAGCAAGTAAGAATAGAATAACAGTAACAGGAAGCTGCAGTCATTTCTCCTGTAAAAGAGACCGCCCTCGATCCAGATCAATGTCATTGCACTGTAAAATAGTGTTATCCAATTCAAAGGGGTAAAATCCCTAGCAACTGACTTCGCTTTCATAACGTTACGCAAAGAAAATAGAGCCTACAGACGAAGTTTTCAATTTAAGACATGGGAACTAGCGAGTAACAATAGACGGATCGATTGTAACAATAATAAAACTGTTCACTTTTTATTTAGATGTTTTCTGTAAAAAAGCAACCAAATGTTATTTTATGATATTTTCTATCAATCCAGATTGTCCGCAGGGCCACCGAGAGGGGGAGCAAGGAGCGGAGGCAAATTGCCCCAGGGCCTCAAGGTCTAGGGTCCTCAAGGACCAGGGACCTCACAAAGTAAGAGCAAACTTTTTGTTTGTAGTCAAAAGTGAATTTTAAGTATTTTGAAAAGAATCTAACTCCGAAATGCAGATCATTGTGTTTTAAAACGAAGCATAGCATCGATTACCAATATCAGAAGAAGGTATTTGACTTAGGTTTTTTGTAATGCACTTGTTATCGAGCGTAGCTACTTCTCATGCCATGTTTGTGAGTTTAACCGGAAATTGAGCTATTTATGGGACTGGGCCCCGTTACCTTCTCTCACCAACAGTATTCTCTTTGGTAATGCGGAATTAAACTCGCAACCACTGGCTTATAAGATCGTCGTCTGATCCACTAGACCATGGTGGTTCTGAGTTCAAAAAAACAGTCTAAAAGAATACATTGACGTGCTATGTGGAATGCTTTAACCATGTCACTCACAAGCAACAAAGATGCGTTTTGCATATGCAGGCGATACAAAGTTATAATAGCGATTGGTCCAGAGTAATGAGTACACCAGTTACAACATATTCAATTCTAAGCACAATTTAGCCGCATTGTACTGTAAAAATTGAGCTAAAATATACTTACACTTTTTCTTCCACCTTTGATCCACCATCAACGTCTTGAAGTTGCTGAAAAAAACGGATGACGTGGAACAATGCTATAACCATGTCTTTATATCGCAAATAACTTTGTCAGCATAAGAATACCAACTCCTATTAAGGTCAGGAAGATCCGATCTTTCGAATAGCCACACGTGATTGGATTCAATTGCTTACACTCGTATACAAAAATGTAAATCACCCATAAATAATATCAACAACGGAGTAAATTATAACTCATTCACTACCATTGTTTGTTTTGGATTGGAGTTACCTTAGTTAAGTTGTAAATACAAATAAACAGGCAATGTGTAACAGTCAATTCATATGACTAAGATACGTTGCTTCTTTGACTGCGTTTAGTCAACTCTCATACGGCCTGGCTTAGTCCATCAGACCCTGTGGACTTCAGACCGAAATGCGCTTAAATTGTACTTGATTCTGTTATCTTTCGGAAGCGTAAGTTTCCGTCATATGCATACCTGACTAACAATAAACAATTTGAAAATGCCACCATTACAGAAAACGGCTCCAAAAATTTAGAACGCATAATTATGCAATGACGAATCAGCTCGGGGAAAACAAAGTGTTATTACATGATAGTAATTTAGTAGTAGAAGGGCCGCAACCATCGAAATCCAAGACACAAATTATTGTGAAAATTAAATTGTTGCAAACGTTCACTTCTTTCGCCTTGAAAATTTGCGACACTGCGCTAAAATCATACTTAAAAGCATTTTGACATGATTATTTACAAAGTATTTGATGCGTTTTTTGACATGTTTCGTTTGTGCCGCTACATTTCCGAAATCATCAGCGGACGGAAAAATTAAATAAAGACAGACATCGTTCCAACATTTCTTTCATGATTAAAAAACGTTACGGCAACACATCAAACAATTCCAAAAAACATATCTTAAATTTGTCCAATTACACCTTGTCTGAGGCAGAAGAATTTGTGCTAGGCCATGGCCTAGAGTTTTGTATACCTTCCCAAAATGTTAAATGAGAAGAACTCTTTGCTGAATTTGAAATTTTGTATGCCCAACTAACCAAACACAAAGCATCGTCTGAAGAGGATCTCAGTTCATTAAAAGCCCGATTAAGTGATTTGGCACATGCCTATTGCGGCATTCCAATGGACCTTTCGGACTTTAACATGCACAGAGAACATTTTCAGGCAATAAAATCTTTAAGATGTAATAAAGACATTCTTATCACAAACCTGATAAAGGATATTGGATCGTAATTCTTAACAAAAATGACTATATCAATAAGATGTTTGATATATTAAATGATCGGGAAAAATTTGAAAATTTAGGCACTGTTGAAAGCCATGACAAAAACGCAAAAACTAAAGCTAAATTACAACGTAGGTTATAAGAGATTTTTAACAAAAATGGGTTAAGTCGCGAAATTTACGATCAGATTCGTCCTACAGGTTCTCAACGTCCACGTATGTATGGTTTACCTAAAACACATAAGGACAATACTCCACTTAGGCCTATTTTATCCATGATTGGCTCTACTCATCACAAATTGGCTAAATGGCTTTCTAACCTTTTAGAACCAGTGTAGAAAATCTACAGCAAAACCTGTATTAAAGATGCCTTCACCTTTGCAAAATTAGTTCAGAATCTCAAAATTGATTCTCGTTAGACGGTTACGTATTCTTTTGACATAACCAGCCTTTTCACAAATGTCCCCCTTGATTAGACGATAAAAATATCTGCCAATGTTTTGTACAGGGGAAAGGTTGAACAGCCCTCCGTCCGAGAAGAGATCTTTGGAGCAGAGAACTAGGAAAAATAAAATCTATTCTCCTTGAAAACGGGTATCCAAAGGATGTTGTTTCTAGAATTCTTCGAGAAAAGATCACTGATTTTGAAACAGAAAAGCCTTTTGGGCCTCAAAAATGTCCTGTATACCTAAAACGTCCTTGGCAAGATAATGTTTCTATCCACATAGAAACACAGATGAAAAAAGCTGTAGTTAAGTGTTTATATGCTGTACATCCAAGAATTGTTTTCACGACTAGAAAGATCTTGCCATCCATTCACTAGGATTGCGTACCTACCACACAAAAAAGCTTAGTAGTATATGAATTTGTGTGCCGATGTGAAGCTCGGTATGTAGGTCGCACTTCTCAAAGATTGGGTGAGAGGATCAAACAACAGATTCCAGCTACTGTACGCCAAGCACCAATTCATCCTAGAGAACAGCCTTCTCGCGCTTGCAAAGCGAAAATGACTGCCAAAACATGCGTTTCTGCCATAGGCCAGCATTTACTAGAAAATTCGGAATGCGCCAAAATGTATAAGGACGAAAATCTTCGGATAATTGGCTCAGCTAGATCGTCCTTTCATCTAAGTGTATTGGAGTCTGTCTACATTAAAACAAGAAAACCAGTACTCTGTAGGCAG
>JANTCA010051773.1:0-17893 GCA_024741275.1 Chironex yamaguchii
TTTTAGATCATGTTAATTTTATTGGTGTGACTACTCTGTTCGCGAATCTTAATGGCAAAATTCGAAAGTGACTCTTTATATCTATCCCGAGTATAGAAAGAAATTTAAACTGTTAGACCCCCTGGACAATGAATTTTTTCATATCCAAAGCTGTGTCGTGCAGGTGGGAATATCAAGCATTTTTGATAAATTATTAAATCGGTTTATTTTCTCCTCATGATTTCTGTTCTTTCGAGTTTTTCTTTCGAAGTTAATCAAACATTTTTTTCTTTTACAATGGTCAGCTTATTTTGATTTCATCCTTTTTGAGCCGTCACTAATCCACCAAAGTAAATAATGGAATTGTTGACTTCAAAATGAAACTCCAACTGTCTCATTGCATTTAACTAAGGCCATTTGCGCACGGCATTTCATGATGTCTGTACTTCTTTCTGACTGATAATCCTACGGAACAATACGGAATACAAAAATCCGTGACGTCGTTCACGTTTTCAGAAATTTGTTTGAATAGAACTGACAAAAATGAAAAACTTTACTGTTGAATTACAGATTAATACTACAGCTGTCTATCATTCTGTGTCGGTATGCGTGAAGCAAATCATAGCACGTTTTCGACGATCTAGTGATTATGTGTGCCGGAATTTATGTCATAACTAAGAAACGAAAGGAATAATAGTCTGAAAATATACACTATAATCCTTCATAAGGGAACATTCGCGAAATCAGGTATCGATACATGCCAGCTAGTATGTAAACAGTTTTTTTATATTTTGATGGTTAAACTATTTGACTTTGATTAGCATAGGGCATACTTTTAAATATTGCATTAACAATCAACGGTCCAGCATTTGAAAAAAATATCGCAGGCATCTTTAGAAAAAGCACTAACAGTCTGCAATCCAAGCGTTTTCATTTACTAACACAGTCGTCATTAGACGTCTGCTTTCCATCGACTTCTGATTCCTTTCTGCCTGTCAAGTCATCCTGACCCTTCCTTCCTGTCGTTTAACCGTTATAGCCCCCTCTAACATACTCTTAGGCTCCACTGTAAATAAAATGATTAAACAGCCTTGTCTCCCCAACTTTGCACGTAATTACTTCCACCAGAAGGTTATGTCTTTGTCAGGGTTTGTCTGTCTGTCTGTATGTCCGTTTGTTAGCAAGATAACTCAAAAACTTATACATGAATTTTGACGAGATTTTCAGAAAGTGAGATAAGGAACACGTAATTAAAGTTTAGGGGTGATCCGTATCACCGTCTGGATCTAAGAATATTTTTCAGGATTCTTTGATATTGGGAGATTTAGGAGACAATTTTTTGCATTTGTGTATATAACTTCAGGTGTTTGGTTGGAATCACAATATGTTTGGCGAAGGTCTTGGCTCTCTGAGTGATTTTCTAGTTGTTCGGATCATTGTAAATACTACCACATTTAAAGTTGCAAATGAAGCAAAGTTGATGACGTACATGGACTGCTAGGTGTCCACAATTGAATTAGTAACCCTAACTACCGTAACGGTTTCGAAGAGGGAAGGAAAAGACAAAACAGTTCATTACGAAAACAAAAGAGCATGGACATAAGCTATAAGATTCTGGAAATCCATCAAGGTAAAACAGGAATTAAAGGATCAGAGTCTAATGCAGTCATTTGTATGGTTATTTATAAAAGTTGAGTTACCCTCCACTTTGGCTTCCGCTATTCAAATACAAGGTTGTCGACCACTCCTTGTTTATTAAGGAAGACAGAACCTTTTTCTTTCAAGAAACCGACGATCGTCACCACTGCAAAGTTTAGTACAATGCGTATTTTATGAGAAAAAGTGACACATAAGAAAGTAGCAAAGTTACTCGCATGACTGTTTTGGGAGCCTAAAAATGATCGATTTTAAAGAGTGGTAGTGTTATGTACGCACCACGGAGAATGCCCAATATCCTGTCGACTTATGATGGGATTTGTAACCTGTGTACCTGATTACAGGTTACATGACATAGTAAAATGTGAATAACTTAGCTAGTTAACGAGAAACCATAAAACTTAAATTTGAATGGTAGGATCGTCCTAATACCAAAAGATGCCTATAGGTGACAGAAAAAAAGACTTACCTAAAAGTTGTTTAAATTTGAGTTCAACGCCAACGTAAACCACCAAACCAAAAAGTCCTTTGCATACAAGAAGACAGGTTCGACATATGACATAACGTCAAATTTTGTTTCAACAGACTGTAGTTTTGAAGTATGTCCATAAAGCAGTCGATAGGGTTGTCTACCTTGGTAGGTGTATAAAGAACATAAGTTATGATTGTGACCTTAAAAGCTTCAAAGATGGGTCTTGCGTCTAAAAATCCGACACGTTTCCTACTATGGTAAGCAGCTCTATAGGAAAGACCGAAAGACTATTAGTCACTCGGCCTCAATCGTCCACTCATATTATGTCTGTCTATTGGCGTTTGTGCTTATAAGAGGCATTAGTTTTTTGAATACAGGACATGCATTTATCGCCTTTTGCACAGTTTTTAGACCTGCTGATGGCACAATGTTTTATTGTTATTGTCCCTTCTCATGAATGCTTTCGTCTCGATACTACCCATGTTTTCTGACGATCAAACAAAGTGTAATTAAAATTTGTTTGCAATATAAGATTCATCGCCAAACTCATTATTAACGGCCGGTAGTTCTTGAATTATAGCCACAAGTGGTCAAAACGGACCAGCACTTGGACAAATAAAAAGCAATAGGATAGAGAAGAGAAAGAGCAAGAAGAGGCAAGAACATGAAGCATAAAGGTGTCAGGATACAGTCAGAGTAAAACAGCAATCTCTACCGTATGAACAGGTTCAGTTTATTTATTTGTTAAAAAGACATTCTTCCTGTGGCAGGGTGTAAGATAGTGTATTTCCGATATGTTTAAATCTGCAAGCTCTTGCAATACTCTAAATCCTTACCTTGGGAATAAAGATACACAAACAAGGATTAAGTTGCTAACGGCAAAGAACTGGAATAGGCGATTTCACGTACTGACAGTCCTGACGATAAAAAACTTGCTTACATAAAATATAATCACATTCAAAGAAATTTTTGGTCTTTGCCTTGCTTCGGGCAAGCCACCGGATTAAACATATGTGCAAAAAAATCGAATTGCATTTTGATGCTTTACAGCGTCTCTGCCTTAAGCAACACTGAAAATGTCGGATTATGGGAAAGGAGTTGACTAAGACTTTGTACCTCCGCCAAGGAGATTGTTTTACCAGTGTCTTTTCATCATTTAGATAGTTCTATTAGCAAAATAACTCAAAAGTTATAAAAATATCGTTCTGAAATTTTCTGAAGTAAGATCCTGGTTGCTATTTTCCAATTGGCAGGCTAAACTTTGTTGTAACACTTGGAATGGTTGCTCTATCAACAGTTATAAAACAAACATGCATCAGTAATGCCAACCCCGCCTATTGATGGTTGTCTCTGAATTTACATCTGGAAGGCACTCCTGAGACCACACTTCCTTTATCTGTTGTTAACATTTATGGAGACAGGAGACTTTGCTTAAGAAAGGAAAAAGTCATCATTGGCTAATCACTTTGATTTATCTATTACAATCTTACGTAAACTCGGTTGTGAATCAGACTTTGCTTAATCACCTGCTTTATTCACTATCACATTTTTGAATATTTGTGGTTTTCACTATAATTTTACAGATGTTGAGTCTTCTCACTGAGTATTTTCCTGATATTTCTGCTTTGTGTAAGACAAATCTTAAACTTGATTCTGCAAATAACTTTGTTATTTTTTTTCTATCCTTCTCTCTGTTTCAAGAACTCTTGTATTCATATGCATGGCTTACCTAGTTATCATTGAAAGAGGCTAAAGCTTTTCATAAACCCAAAACAACCGGTACTAAAACATACAATTTTCCATTTCTTAATTGTTAACTCGGAATATTTAGGACTTATTGACTCGCATCCAAGATTGAGTAGACCAGTCTCCATATGTCCTTGATTTTCAATGTTTGTAAGGCCTATTATTAAGTTCCTCCAGGTGAATCTGATCGTTGTTTTGCTTAGTTGATGTGGTGCTGTCTTACAGCTCACGAACCTCCAATCTATCGTGTTCTTTATATTTATAACCATGGTGATTGGGTAATTTATTGACTGTCTTTGTAATGCTGCGCTGAACTACCTCATAGATCCCTGCTGGTCATACTTTCTTGCAAATACTAATTCGAATTTGATTTCTGACTGGTTGTCTCTTGCCTGCACTGTAGCTGTTACCTGTTGTATCTGTTTTTCCCATCAGTTTAAGCATGCAAATTCCGCAGTAAATAAACGTCTCTTTACAACCACTCTAAAGTACTGCAATGTTGTCATTCCGTATGCCAATGTCTGCATATCCCTTACAAAGGTGAGCTCCATTGAATTCTGAGCATTAATGGACCTGAAGTCAGGAAAGCATCAAAGGATAAAATTAAGCTCTTTGCTCAGCTGTTTTGTTCTCACTCTGCTCATACCGACATTCGTCATCGACTTACAATTTCTCACTGAAAACTGATAATCTATCATTAAGGATGCAGCAATCATAGCATGATTAGATCCACTTAAAGCAACTGGATCTGATGGTATTCCAGTTAGTAATTCACGGGAATGTTTTCCGGAGTTGTCTTCTGTCTTGCGAAGCTGCAGCTCGGAAAACTGTTTTCTTCCTTCTTTAAAGCTGAAAGATACTGCTCTAACAACTGTGTTGAACTGTCTAATTTTATCAATTATAAATCGCCAGGTCTACTCTCGTCGTTTCTAAGGCATATGGGATGGTTTGGCATGCAAGATTTCTCATGAAGCCCCGGTCCTAAAATGTCTCTGAACATACACCATACACTATATCCTGTTTTTTCTTTAATGAAAAGATAAATATTGATTAAGATGGGCAATACTCATCTGCTTATTCCAACAGTGCTGGAGGTCCCCTAACATGCATCTTAGAATTCACACTCATACTTCTTATCATATTCAAAAACCATAACTATACATGTCAGGTAGCAATCTAAGCTGATGGCTCAACTCTGCATGCTTGCCAAAGTAAACTTGATGATTAGGTCAAGGTGGTCGCTAAGCTTGAATGTTATCCGTCTCGATAAATGACTTTATCCTACCCGACTTTTCATAGTTGACTTACATTGGGTATATTACCAAATCACCTGCAGTGAAGACTGACTCATTTCTTCTGTCCCCGGACTTATCCCACTTATATCTCTACAAGTTTATCATTGGACCCAGTACGAAAGAGTGGAACCAGAGAAGCTTGGAGCTTTAGCCCTCCCACTTTTTTGCAAAGAAAAAAGGTTTTGTTTGTCGTTATGAAGAAACTATCATCAGCATAATTTCGATCATTCGTATCATTCTTTGATTGCCAAGTCACATTAGCGATAATGAATTTACGTCTTGCTAGCAACAGTTGTCATAAATTCTTGGTCAAATCATGATGCACTTGAGTGCGTATTTTTAAGAGCATTTATTCAGTCAGGTATGTTCTCTTTAAATTTCTTACTGATGTCCCCGCTTTTGGGGATAGTCATATATGGGCATGTCGTTCAGCTGGCTGTTTTAATATTTTAAACCAAAGTCACATTTGTAATGCTATTGGGCTTGATGTCTCTCTCAAATTGAGTTCTCTAATCCATCGTCATAATGTGGTTTTCTTGCATCTTGTCCATATCCACTTGCATGCGCATTGTTTAGACAAGCTCTCCTTTTCTAGTAAGGTCTTATCGAAACTTTCACCAGCTTATAGTGAAACTGCAAAATTGTCTGCAGTGGAGAAACAATATTTTTTTCGCACTTCTCAACTCTAGAAGTCGCTTCTATGCTCTTGTTTTCCTCTTTAGCATGTCTTCCAATTCTTTAAGTATAATGTTTATCCTTGTAACCACTATCTTAGGATCGATCCCTGATAAACGCCTGTAATATCTTGAACTCGACACTATTATGCTTACGTAAACGTGGTCTGAAGATCAGACTATGTTGTCGATTGAATCAGACATCACAGATGAGGAGAGACTAGCAACTGAAAAGGTGTTCGTTCACGCTCTAGAGATGTAATTTTCATTTCAGGTCTTAAGCATCAATAAGGGTACATTAGAAGAACATCGATAAATTCAATGATTGAGTGCAAACTGTCATGATCAAGAAAGCGAGGACATGAAAGATAATTCTAGAAACTGGCAGTATAAAGGAAAGACTAGAAGAATAAAGTTTTGTAGTAAACATTTTGGTGTATGCAAAATGGTTAGACGCCGAAGATTGTAAGATCTTTACCAAACATTTGGTTTGTTTTTCAATGTAACCACAATTGTTGTCCTCACGTAACTCATACCATACAGTAGTCTTTGTATTGGTAACGAGCGACTGCTTTCAAAAATGCCACAATACAACATCAATTCAAATAAATAAATATCATTATGTCGATGCTCAAAAAGGAGAACAATCCAATGAGGAGGCCATAATTACTAATGCTTCAGACGTTCGGTTCTTCATCATCATAATTGTTTTTCTTACATGTTGCAGGGACCATTGGCATGTCAATAAATCAGATTAAAAAGTCGAGTCCCTCGACTATCTTGGACCACATTAATGAGTCAGGGCACCCAGTATCGTTAGAAGATTTCTCGAAAATTACGAAAATTCGCTTTTATTTTTGTCCATGGATCGAAATCCGGTGTATCAAAGATACGGTACCAAGTTTTATTAGATACGGACCAAAGCTTTGATGTGATTGTGAAAGTATTTAGCTGGGCGTTGTTTTAGATGTTGGTTTGAATTTATTGTTTATCTATTGTAGAAGTATTTAGGTGGACGTTGTTTTAGATGTTCGTTTGAATTTATTGTTTATCTATTGTAGAAGTATTTAAGTGGACGTTGTTTTGGTTCTTTGGATTTATTGTATGAATTGTTGAGAGTCTAATGGCCATACAGCAGAAAATGACCAAATGCGTTATTTTCTTGCACTTTCCAGTTTTCTTATTGGTTGTCCCATTTCGTCTGCACAGTTTTCGAATTTGTTTTTAGTAATTGGTTTGTGTTGCATAAGTATATCGTCTTAGTGAATAATAAGAAATGTGAAGAGATTGTTGTGAAGTCTGAAGTGAAAAGTTACAGTATTAGGCAATCATGCGTCTCTCTCTATGCTACAAGGATTTCATCTTATAATATAGCTGGACAATATTTATTAGTACATGAAAAGATATCAAAGATAAAGTAGTAAAGAAGGACGATCAGTTAAGTGGTTTCTTGGCATTTGTTCATAGACAAAGTTTTTGAGTGTAGTAATGATGACTCGTAAAATTATCCTCAAAAACTAAAGTCCAAGATTTTTCGAAGACTGTTTCAGTAAGGAAAGGGACTAAATGTCATTGAAGGTCAAGTCTAGATCACAGAGCAAATGTGTTAAATCTGCACTCTAAACTCATGCTTGATATGATGTAATATATAGCCGGTTATCAGGTGGGAAATTTGTTGATTTTTATACTCACTAGCAATAAAATATACGTGACTGCGCGATCAACATGAGATCAAAGTACGATTAGCTACAATACAAAACAAACCTTATGTTTAGAATAGTATTTTCAGTTTACTGGCTAAATACCAGATTATAAAAGAATACGCAAATGTGTAATCATATTTTCAAGTCGACTGTGCACTGTCATGATAACCGCAATGACCTTGCTTTTCAGTTCAATCACTCTAAAGTGTACTTAACCTCAAGTAGAAACTCTCAATTCCTGGATTTAGGCAGTGAAACGTTATTCCGGTATTCATATCAGTTATACAGAAGTTACTACGTCAATACGAAGAATTCCACTTAAACAGGCTTTTTTCTGTTGCGAAAGTAACTTGTAATAAGTTGTAGTACTTAGAAGTTGCATTCACTGCTGACAATTTAGAGTTGAGATCTCGACACAAAGAGCAGTTAACAAAGACAGTTAAGATAGAAAGACTTCTTTAGAACTCATTTCTACTTTTTGTTCACCTTTATTGTAAAAACTTGACAGACCATTTATAGAGCACACAACTTCCTTTTAAATATTGTAAACACTTTGTCAACATCTGAAGTTGATTTTGATATATCTATAGTTGTAATGAGCTCAATCACTTGTTGGAAAGTGACCAGATTGAAGAAAAATGATAATGAGGATTGACTGCGACAAAGTTGTTGAAACGCATGTCATCAGAGGACGTATGGGGCAAGAATTAAGATTGAAAGCAAAAGAACGAATGTAAGGAAGGGTTAAATTGTTGAAACATCCATTTACGTAATTGTTGCTTTCATTGAATGCTTAAATCTAAATTTTTAGAAGTAAGCACAAAGAATTGAACAGCAAAACCATCCTCTGAACAAATGAAGGAAGAGCAAAGTATACAACATAACCCTGAAAATGTTTTAAAACATTTTCTACGCATTGCCAAATTGTGACAACCCTGTGCAGGATTGACAGCAAGTTTAAGCAACATAACCTACACAAACGTATTGGTCAACAACATGTACCCAAGCTTTGTAAGCTACAGGATACGTCAGATTGAACATGCTATTAACCCTTCCGGAGGCGTGCCAAGAATAACGGCTTATTCTGTAAGCTTACGTGAGGGATACGAGAGGGCATGGTTTCCAAACAGGGGTCAATATCTTTGCCTGTGTTGGCTGCCCCACGTACAATATGTTTATATGTGATTGTAACTGAACCGAACAGAAACTTCGATAGAGATTTGGAAAATCCTGTTAACGCTTCAAATTCGATTTAGAAAAGTCTAGGATTTAGGTAGGTCAAACCATTTTTGCTAAAACTATCGGTTGTTTTACTTTGAATACGTGAAGTCGATTATTTTCATGTCTAAGATTGTTGATTGTTGTGAGTAGAGCTGCTGAACATACCTAAGGTATAGTAATGTTGAGTTTGTAAGTTGAGGACTTAGGTAAGTGAGTAGTGAAGTTTGTAAGTCTTTCTGCTCATGCCAATGACTTGATAGAAGTTGGTAGAGTGTCCGCACAAATAACAAGGTTCAGGTTAGATTCTTGGTTGAAGTAGTTTACTTGTCAATTTTGATTTCGTTATGACTTGCTTGCTTTCTAAGCCCATAAAAATAACAGATCTCTTAAAAAGAAGTTCGCCACTCTAAGGAGAGCCAAACCGTTATATGAGTTAGGATACATAATGTTGATCGACTTAGGGTCAAGTAAGCAAGAGGTCAAATGGACAATTACATGTCTTGTACCAAGAAAACGACAGGCCTGATGGAAGACCAATTACATGGTAAACAAAAGGCTAGGTTCCAGTCTCTGCGGACTCATTTTTATAATTGATCAAGATGCTCCACTAATTTACGTAATGGTGGATTGAACGGATTATGCTTTTCGACGTTCACTTAATAGGTTTTTGAAACGTTTCTGACGTACGTGTTCGTGTCAGTAAACAACTGCCAAACAATGATTGTTAACAGAATGTCCCATCTGGTGCAGGTTCAATCACAATTTTACTTGTTTTCTTCTCTGCAACACTGTTTAATTTCTCGAAGACTCCAAGTACCAACAACTATGGCAAAGTGCAGATGTTCAAACATTTTAAGAATAACTGTTTTCATCTTGTTATTTGATTCCGTCCTCAGTCAGAAATAGTAAATATTTTACAACGAATATTGAATGATCTATAACCGTGACCAAGGACAATTTCGAAGATATTTAAGAAGAAAATATCTAGATTAAAATTTTGTATTCATACAGTTCGGGAGTTTTGCCAAAGGCTAAATTTCATTTTCTTGTGAATTTGCTTTTTAATGTCCGTTGTGAAACGAAAACGTGATTTCCTGTAAAACAATATGACAAGAGTAACACAAAACGTAGTTAACTTAAAGGTCCAAGGCCCAATGTATTTGGAGCCTGTGGATAACATCTTATAGCTCACAAGATGTGACAGGAGCACTGGACACCTTCGAAATCAAAATGACATTTTCCCTAAAGCTGTAAGGATTTAGCTTGCTTTTGGACGTAAGAGCTTATCATTTAACCATAATTTGAAACAGGAGCGATTCATGACTCAATTGCTTTCCTACATAAACATTTATGGCCATATTGGCAAGATTTGAAAGCTGTTTAATGAACAACAGCAGACGAATGCGAGGAAACAAAAGCTTCTTGGTCTAGTTACACTTTGCATACAGAAGGGCGTAAAGATTTCACTGAGCCACACTCTTTATCATACATGATATTTCCCTGCTTAACACTTGGAGCTCGCGGGAAGCCTCAAGGAATACGGGCATTAATAAACTACACTCTGTTTTGTTGCAAGCAAATAAGAGCTCAAATTTGTGATAACAATTGAATACTTCGAAAAAGAAATCTTAAGATAGAGTTCTTCACTCCTATATTACACCAATAACACTTTTATATGAAACCCATTCGACCCATTACCAATAGTTTGTGGATGTAGTAAAAAGAGAGAAAGACTATAGTACGTAAAAGGACACAGACGAGTGAATCTATAGTAAGTACGCAAGAAAACGTAAGGTTATCTATATAACATCATTATAGACTAGTTTGGTGTGAAAGGAAAGGTAGTTCCAGGATTAAACAGTCATACGATTACTCATCAATTTCAACTTCAAAAAGCTTATTTGTTTCTCAATCCGACAGAAGAAATCAATTCACGCTTATGGTTTGCTTCAATCTGAAACTACTCCTGAGCCATAAAACAGAAAATGACATACCTTAGAGCCAAATTACTTGTTGCTAATTTGCTTCTAGATGTCGCCTATGGAACAACAAGTATCTTAGCCAAAATTGGAAGGCTTTTTCTATACGTTAAATGTTGCTTGCAGCGCAATAAGAGCCGAAGTAAGATACTTGAAAAATGTGGTGATGAATGAAACTCAGACTAGTTCAGCCCTACACACGATACTAAGTGAATGTGATTTTTTTCCTTACTTCCTTCCCGTCAAGAACATGTACTTTATTCTCACAAACAAATCATCAAAAACACTTGGGTGGTGCTTATAACACTATGAGCAATTAGCTATTGATTAAAATGCAATATTCAGACACTTGAGTTGGCCAGAGCTCAAATTTCCCTGTTAACGTACCAGTACGTGAAATATGGCTGACAGAGGGCAGCTGTTAGAACTTTAATTTAGTAAAATTAATTAGGATTTTAGGGAGACGAGGCAGAGCTTCTCATAAGTAGAGATTAAACACAAAACATGTTTATTCTTAACAGGTCAGCGATGGGGCTTTTCCCATGGTCAATACCGGAGACTCTAAGCAAGGTTATAAGCTGAGCTTGCCCGTTTTAACTAATCCTTTTCAGAGTTCAATTTGTTTTGTTATCCACTGAGAGGATTTGATATCACTAATTTGAAAACAGAACCAGGAAGAGAGCGAGGAGAAAAGTACAATGTTAACCAAATTATCAAAGAAAAGGGGGCAAGAATATTTTAAATATACAAGATATCAAGTATGTACAGTACCTTTAGTGTCAGAATAGCTTCTTTTCTAGATTCAAGACATATTCACTTTAATTGTAAAAATAATATTACGTTAAACAAAAGTATAATTATCGAACAAATTCACCAGTAAAGTAAATTCTTGAAAGGCAGTGATGATATTCTATATATATGCAAGGAATAAGCCCTTTGTGGCCGGAAGTCCCTTGCCTGGTTACCGCACAGAAAGGCAATATCTGCAAGGATGCAGCTTAAGGGCCTTACTATTAACAGTACCATTTGACGATCATTGATAAAAAATGATGTTTTGGACGCTTAAGTAATGATTTCAACTCCGTATAAAAACCATGAAAAAGAAATCTTGTATGAAAGTGAAGGAAAAAGTAATCAGAAACACCTCTTCAACAAATCAATGTACAATGACAAGGATTTCAAATGCCGGCGTATTTTTACTACAGTATTTCCTCGTAACCATTCTAAGGTCTGCCTTTGAAGGGGAAGCGCTCAATCTGAGAGACGCTCAGTCTGAGAGGTGCTCAATAAAAGGGGACGATAATTTGAAAGCTGGCGTTTTGGAATAGCGAGAAATTGAATTCGAAGACACAATCTTTACCAACAATTATAAGTAGACAAATAAAAGAAATATTCGATTTGAGAGTTTTCTGTACAAAAATGTCTCAGTAGCCAGATTTCCGACTAACTTCCTTTATGGTATAACATGTTTTACAAGAAAAGCTTTTCTTGTCTTTATTCTTGTCCATTCTTTCTGAATCGAATTAGGTTATCTAGTACAATATAATAGAGGCGGCGCTTACGCGACGCAAACTGATTAGCTAATCGTAATCAAAGAGAGGAGAGGGTTGCTCACTAGATGGGGACGCTCATTTTAGAAAAAATCTAGGGGAGGTACTCGTTCGAGAGGGGTTTCAATTCGTCTCGATATCAACTAATTAAGGAGTGCATATTTCAAGTTTAGTGCCTGAAGGGCGATCATTGTTGGTAATCATCTCAGTCAGTTAATTCGATAACATTACATCTCGTACAATTGATGTCCTTGCTGAAAGTACACCCTATATGTATGTACACTTAGTAACAGAGTGACAACAAGTATTTCTCAGAAGATGATTATGTTTAAAGTTGTTACTTCAAGCTCAGTTTTCTTCTCATTTGTTCCCTGTTATTCCAAAATACGAACAAGGGCATTTTCACACTTCTTTTTGCTCATTCTGAGCTTTTTAAGGCATTTTCTCATTTGCAACACCGTAAGGCATTTATTTTTATGTCACGCCTTGCACAAGGTTCACACATACTGTTTATTCTCTTTTATAACAATTATGTCATTAACAGGGAAAATGTTGGTGACGTGTTTTTCATTCACATGTGAACTCTGGCTGTCTTCACGGGTCCTTTCAAGCGATTATTGCTATCAATATTTAACAGGATAGGTAAAAAAAATATGGTTTATATTTCCATGATTCTAAGAATTGACAAACTCATCATAAACATTTGGATGCCAATGATTCTTCAATGGTTGTAATAAAACATTATAGAAAAAATACAATTTTCTATAGTTTAAAAAATAAAATGAAATCGTTAAAGACACAACTCCAGCGATAAATGTTCGCTGCTGTTTATAATTTGCTGACCGATTCAACATGGTTACATGAATATTTTATTGATTTCTTGTCATTAACACGACATGCATTAACAGATTAGGGTGGAATGGTTTTATTTTTTCGCTAGTTTTTTTTCAGAAAGAAGACGATTATATCGAAACCGATGCTCGCCTTCTCATAATTATTAGATTGATCATACTTGCTTTAGTTAATCTTCAGTAATTTCTCACATTAGTGGCTGTTTATGTCTTAAGAATAGTTAGAACATCGTAGTTACGTAAGTTACATATAGTAGGAAACTGAATTTGGTTATATAGACCTCAGGAGATCTACCCGATTGTATGCTGAAGCTTTCACTACGCAGTGTAAAGCTGCAATCTCACCTCACAATCGCTCGGCTGGGGCTTTGAATCTGGTTAACAACTCGGTTTTTTAATACTCTGTGTCTTTTGATTATTTGCAAATTGGCATGCTCTGTTTAATTTGATTGATGACCTAGGATATACAATTGTAACATTATTTCGTTATTTTACAATATCCTAGATATATAGATATTTGTAATGTAATGTAAAGTAACAATTGTTTTCCGAATTGAAAACATAGATTTGTCAGAAAATTTTTTATCTGAATGCGGTAACATATGTCAGTGCTGACTTTGCCGAGAAAAATTGACCAATAGGAAAGAAACAAGCCTACTATTGGACAAAGGAAAACAACGAGCAATAAACAAAGAAATGGGATAGACGCAAAAAGATAACTATAAGAAGATTGTTGGAGGTCCAAGAAATGAATAGCCTTAGTTGAGCGACAAATTTCTTTTGTCTACAAGGGCTTAGTTTAAGCTTCCTTACATAAGCCGCTTTCAAACCACTAAAGAATGTGGATCTTTGGTAACAAATTCACTGTGCTATGTGGTACAAGATGAGCCATTCACCAGATGCTGCCCTATAGCAGAGTCAATTTGCATAGTTGAAGGTCAAGCATTACATGATCGCAAGGGTTGCTGGTGAATACTGGAAGCACTTCTGCGCATGTGCCTTAGAACATGTTGCTTAAATTTATCTACCATCCTTTTTCCCCCAGACATACAACAATGGTTTACTCCGCGACCGAAAAACGGTAAAAGATTAACACAAAATTCCACGACAAAATATAGGATTTGTAATAAAAGTTAATGAAATGAAATTTATCATTCCAAGCTGTACGTCATTTGCAACTTGTTATTGTGGTGCAACTTGTTATATATTTCCAATTGTAATTTCGTTGCAAGTTGTTATTACATATCATATTGTAATTATACTACAACGTGAACTTACGTTGCAATTTATTAATTTATAAACTAATGTTAGCACAGGATAGCGCCCGTTCCAAGTAAAAGTCATAAAGTACTCTTATTTCCGGCTCAGTCAGTGTCACCATGCAGACTGTCGGATACTATCGTCCATGGCATCAAAACTCGTAGGTTTTTCTTGCCGTACAAGATATATTTAACTTCGAGGTTTCTGTCCTCCTGATGCAACACTACAACCGTCTATCAGGCATATCAAATATCTAAAAATCAGATTAATTTGGTGATTCGTCAAAAGTCAAAATGATACGTAAGGAATTAATTTTGTTTAAAAAACAATTCTATTCTTTTAGATTTCTAAAAATATCCTTCAATATAAGACGGCGCTGATATTCCACCCAGCACTTTATAATTGCTAAGCATAACACTGAAAATATGAGATTTGTTCTCTGTAACTAATGTTAATCTACTACTCACACCCTTAACATAAAGCTAGATTTCCTTGGTTTATTCATATCAAATACAAAAATCGATGTTTTCACACATGAAGGATTTTCCTAGCTCACAGCTAATAACGAAATGAAATCTATCGCCCACAGTATCTATGGGACGTTCAATCTTTCATTATACTCATTTTGATCTTCAACTAGAGTTCAGTAATGCTAAACGGATGAAATTAGAAACCCTGATGTTTAATCAATGCTTTTCCTTACTTGTACTGTCTCTTGCGATACCTACTGTAATGACCAAAGGGGTTGATCGGATTTAAGCATAGCTTTGTCAGTGATGTTTATAAACCATGTCATAAGCTCCTTACCGTGCACATTTGACCATAGTCGTGCTGTTTTTCGCTGGCAAAACACCAAGGGTATAGTTAAAATAGGCTTTTTTGCCTAATCTTTCTCAGAGTGGACAGGATTAGGGTTTAGGATTGCTAGAAAGTCTTATCTCGCTATATCAAAGTTATAAAGAAGCGAATAAATAAATTTATAGCGTTATTATATGTTGAAATTACTAATTCATAGTATAATTTAGCAGATAAATTCAAATGAATTTTTTTCGACAAATCAAATTCAATTTAGCAGAAATATTGCGGCGTATATTGTTTCTCCCAAAGTATTGCTTTTCAAGACAGGATTCAGCATTGTATTTTCCTTATCCGACCAAAAAATTGTTTTTTGAAAGTATATCATCCTTAAATAACTGAACCCTGAACTTGAAAGGCAGCTGCTTAAAATCTATGGTGACCTTACAGCAATCGTCACATTCAAATCACTCTCTACAAAGTATTTCTTTTTCTAAAAACAGTAGCAGTGACAAAATTCATGTTTCAATGGCTAAGCTCGCTCCGTCTATCAAAATGATAACCTTTCTTGAAACTGAAGCATAATGTCACAAAAAGATCGTTTCAAGCCGCATTGCTCAAATTTCGTATTTTCTCACCTGGCGTAGTCATAAGGGAAGTATTAAACCTAAGATTTTGTCTAAGACACTAATCATAATTTAAGTGTACAAGTTAAGGCGAATAAGTAAAAAAAAGCCCTAGAACCAAAAATTATGCTGTCCAATCATACAACATTTTTAAAATTTAGGGTCATAAAATAAGATTTTATCCTTGCTTGATCAAATAACCTTTTGATTTCCTGTGATATTGTTTTAAAATATGCTGACTAGTTTAATGTGATGTTGCAATGACGGTAACATACGAAGTTCCTCTAAGATATGGTAAATCGAAACTTCCTCGTTGGTGTAATCATAGTCTAAAATTAAGTTCGACTGAACGACGTGTTTCGAAACTTCATCTTAGACAATGTCATGTGTGATAAAACGAATCTGATTCTGTTTAACATTAATTACAATTTTAACTTAATATAGTAAATATAGCTCAAAGGTACGGTGACTTAGGATTCATCAAGATTACATGGGCGCTGCTAACAACTCCTCCGAAAACATATACTAGTATTCTTCAATAGGCTTCAACTTCCCTTTAAAATAAGGCTTTTTGAGAGATGACATATTACATACTTTGTTTATGATAAGTTTGTCTGTTTTGGCGAATTCCACAACTAGTTATAGCACTTTTAAACTTAAGGGATTTGGATGTAAATTCTTCAAATTTTCTTGGACAAGACTGCAACCTTTGAATTCACGGTATAATGCTAGCACGAATATTTAAGTCCCTTAACTATATATTCTAATGTTATTTCTCTGACTCTATTTTACACTGCTAACAGAAACGCTTTTTAGCCAGCTGAAAAAGAAGGAATATTAACAACAGTGATTGCAATGTGTCCTGTTCGTTTAAAATTTCTAGTATAATCTTTGCTAATTTCAACAAACTTAAACTGCAATTGCTGAAACCGTTTTTAAGTTAATGCACTGTCAGTTGACGTAGACATCAATTGTAGACAAACGCAGCGAATTCGTCCATCGAATACTCGTTTATTGTAAGTGTGGTGCACTCATAATAAGAAAAATATACTAAAGCAGTAAAGAAACGATAGAAATTTATTAAATCTTTGTACATACGCTGTTCATGCCAGTGGATAGGAAGAAACACAATATTCCAAATATCACAGTTAAAACATAATGAAGTACAGACAATACCGTCTATACTGGGATTTCTCTGTACCTTAGAGAAAATCGCGATTTTCGTAAGTGTAGTAGCCAAGGATAAATTCTCTTCAGCAAGAACGTAACATACCTCTTTATTAATCATAGAAGTAAGTAAGAGCGAGTACATGAATCTTGGATGCCAAAACTACCCGATTTGTCTTTCTATGATAAAGCAGCTCTCTTTTGCCAGCCGTCGTTGCTCATAACAAATTTGTTCATCAACCGCAGAGGTTAAACCCTTGTTCCCCAAGTCAAGCGTGGCGTACCCAACTCCTGTGCTTTGAATTGCTTTTGGCTTCTTCAAAATCTGACTGCTGTCTGGCGTCCTACGATGTACGTCTGGTGGGCAAGGATGGGACTACAGTTTGAGAGGGTACGTTCCCTAATTTATTTCTGTCGCCAAAGAATAGAATCACTGCAGTCGTTTTTCACATTTTTCGATTTTTTCTCAAGGAATGGTTATGGTTTGCTGGCTTTATGGCCTTGGTTTAAGTGAAAAGTTACAGTAATAGAAATTATAGTAATACACGTTAAAATATAGCAAAAACGTTTTTTTCTTTTAAGTTTTAACGTTTAGTCATTGCAATAGGCCTTTTATTTTGCATACTATGGCTATAAGTGATTCCAAAGATGTTGAAAATTGACAAAATTAAGTAATATGTGCCAACATAAGCGAGCAATTCAAAGCTGTTATTATACATCTGTTATTGTTACCATTATCATCATTATTACTATTTATTATTATTATTATTATTATTATTATTATTATTATTATTATTTTTATTATTATAATTACTTTGCAAATATGTATGGAATAATTAAATCTACGAACCAAACTAGTGTCTTCTTTAACAAGTACAGAAATCTAACTAACAAACTACTCAAAAAGGAACTACAAAAA
>JANTCA010051784.1:0-17890 GCA_024741275.1 Chironex yamaguchii
ATAGATAGATAGATAGATATATAGATATATAGATAGATAGATAGATAGATAGATAGATAGATAGATAGATAGATAGACAAACAGATAGATGATTATAATACTTTTAATGTTTCATATATGTGCGTAAAGATTTGCATTTGAGATTTTTTCATCATATACTTTAGAAATACGTGGTTGAAATCCAGAAATTCCAAAAATTAATTTTTATGACGTCATCACTTAAGTACTCTAGTGCATTAAGGCTTTTGAAGAAGGAGTAAAAAAATTGTGTTGCCCTTTGGGGAAAAGTGACCCATTCAGAAATGTTTGATCTACAAATTGCGGGTTTAGAAATAAAATCTCTTGGAACACTTTTTAGGTGGTAAATCACTTGAAATAAAATACCCTTCCAAGAAAGACGACGTTTGAAGATACTGGCTCTATTAGTGATGGAGAGTCACATTTCATTAGAGTTGGTGGTCACTTGAGTCCTCCCGCTTACTAAACTGGCAAGATTGTCATTTTTAATAGATGCGTCCATTAGTGTTATAATGACCCCTATTATTCTATTATTCGAGTAGTACTTCATCTAATTTAATAGCAATTGCAAAAGGGTGAAATATTTATTCAAACCAAAAACATTTTGATATTTTTCTCCACACTAACTTAAGTGTATTTGTGCAAGCCGATATCTTGTCTTGTCTTGTTACTCTTATGTTTATGCTGAATATATCAGATTTCTGAAATCGTGCGCCATGTCATTGCACAGTCCATGTTTTATCTACAATTGATAAGCTTTAACGCCTCGAGCTTGGCCAACTCTTCTTGTCATCTCCCGAAATGTAAGCGCAACATAACAGAGACTGACACTATCAAAGGGTGTGATTTGTGAGAAGCAACACTTTACCAGAAGTGACTCAGATGCTGCGTTTTCAAGTCAGGACGTTTTAAATTTCTCTCAACTACAGGCTATCATCAATCGTTCCATATCACCCATCATATGGTATAGTAGCTAAAACACTGAGCCAGAGGCAACATGCCCTGGGGCCTAGGGCCTTCTCATTTATGCATTTAACTTTGAATATGAATTATAAAATGGTTTGAGGCTTAGATGAAACCAGAATAAAATTTTAGCTTTCAATTCTCATTAAAATTCCTTGCAACTTTACCATTCGTTCGTAACAGTAATCTTGGATATGCATACTCAAGTGCTTTGCTTTGCATGGCATGAACTTGGCTTTCATACATTTTTATCGCCTCTTTCAAAAAGGTTATGCTTTTGCCCGTGTTTACCTGTTTAGTTATTTGTTTGTCTGTCTTTCTGTCAGTCTATCTGTCTGTCTGTCCGTTTGTCTGCCATATTCCTCATGTCAATATGAACAGATTTTCGTGCAACTTTAGAGACAGTCAGACACAATTAAAACATAAATGCGTTTTTGATCACCGTCTGAGATGGGGAACCGCATCTTTTGGAAATGACATAAAACCACAGCTTTTAAGGAATGTCGGAATGGTGAAAACCACCATGGCTATATTCAATAATGACCTGCTCTTGAAACCATAACGGTTGCTATGGACCCGTGTTACAACAGTTCATTGGAATATTCTAAAAGCTATCTCGGCTGAGCTCACTGCCTTGGACAGGATTGGGACTCTCTTGAGTTCTTGTACGTTTTAAACGCCATTTATAACTAAAAAGAGCACTAAGTAAGCGCAGACTTCTACCAGCGTGATCATTCAAACAACCATGGGTCTTCCCCACGATGATTTCCTTGCAAATTCATCAAGCCATTATTACCAAATATGGTAACTAGGTTATCCTCACAAAGACTTCCCCATTAGCACCGCGAAGGTTTTATGACCGAAAAAGTACTTCAGAATCCAGGATTTGATCCGATTCTCTCCCAAAATTTAACCAGTTCTAAACTACCATATTTCCTACCCATCCCGAAAATTTCGGCAATATCCATCCATACCGTTTTGAGTTATGTTGTTAAGAAACAAACAGACAAACAGACGAACATGCAAATCCCGATCACCCCTAAAATTAATCAGTTTTAAATTACCCCGTTTCCGACCTATCCTAAAACGTTTGTCAAATTCCATCCACAACCTTTTGAGTCATGTTGTTAACAGACAAACACACAAACCTACGCGGCAAAAAGATTGCCTTCTCGTCGGAAGTAACAAGGAAATTGTGTCCAGATATGTAAAACTATGGAAAGCATTTTCGCTGGAATATAATACCATAGTTAGCCAGTTGTTCTCAACATTTTACTTGCTGTTTTGAACACACTGCCCAGGCACATTTCTAAGTTTTATGCGTGGTAGAGTTTGAATCGAAGAAAAGGCAGACCACAAAAAACATTGCATGTTTACAAACTTGAGGTTTTTCTAGCTATTAGCGAAGTCTTACTCCATAATGAATGCTTATTAGTAAATGCTTCTTTCATGAAAGAAGGATTAGGTTTTGTGTTTACAAAACTCAGTTATCAATAACTAGACGATGTCTTGAGCGCTGTAATTGCCGGGGGGTTGAAGGGCTGAAGCCTCCCAGTATTTAATAGGCTCGCCATATTCTCACTGCACTCGTGTTATAATTATGAGCAGTTCAGTTTTAAGGGCATTTTGGGCCCTGGTCTCAGTGGAGTGGCCAGGGTAAATAAAGTGGAGGGGACAACAATTTATTGGGTCCAACGACTCCACTCCATTAACATTTTTTGAATCATACCTTTTGCCTTGGCTTGGAATATTGTGCTTGCCACTAGAGATTAGGAAATCTGCTAATTTCGTGGCGGCTATTCTGTAAGGCAGAGCGTTGAGGGAATACTGAAGACCATCATTTGCCAAAAGTGGGGGTAATTGCCCCCTCAAACCTCTGCATGGTCACGCCACTACCTAGTCTTACGAGGATTGAAAGCAAGTTATGTGTAAGAAGTACCTTTTATTTTTATATGAACGCACGTGACCCTTAAAAGGGGGAATGGGACAAGGTCTTTAGCAGCTTTAGTTAAACTGCTTTACCGAGTTGCTTTTGTGGTCCACTTTATTTATCTTACCAAGCAAGGTATGGCATTTCCACTGGGTCCCAGGCCACTCAAATGCACGTGATCTACAGCCAATCAAAAGTGAGTGCATTGGGGCAAAATTAATACAGTTGTAAATCTAAAAAGAGGGAGATTCGTAAGGTTTCTTAAGGAAAAACTGCGAAATCAGAAAATAAGTTGTAAAATGCCAAAAACCTGTGTTGAAAAGGATTTGTGCACTCGAAATCTGCGGTATCGTGCACAATTATATTTACAACGCAAATCTGAGTTTTTATTTTCAAGCCTGGAATTAGAAATATAACTGGCTGTGAATACCGTGAGCTGTCACCGTTCGTGGATAATCAAATTAATAAACCAAAGGGTGCCGATACACTTCACCTAAAGGGGAAGATCGGGCGGCATAATAGGGGGCTGGAGGTTTCAGTCCACCACTTCTCGTCAGAGGTTTTGTTGATTGTACGTGACATGATGTATCCGTCTTGGTTATCGCCTGTGATTTTATTCAGCGTGCTTTAGAATAATTAGTCGACTTTGTTTGGATATGAGTTAAACAAGTTGTTCTGAATGTTTTACAGTAAAGATTCACAAAATTTTCCTACATAAAATGTATTATTTGTCAAATTTTCTCTGTGCATTTAAAGTATTACTTTATTCCGGTTTTCACAAAGAGTGTACCAAAGGAACCGCAGCTGCTCTAATAGGCAGCCCCCCTTCAACTTTTGAGGTTCCTTTTGGCCGCCCCTGGAAGATTAATCATCGCATCCCTTGAAGTACTGCCCAACTAAATGTTCTCTCGTGAAAGTGACATTGGTCATGTTTCAAGGTAACAGGTCAGATGAAGGGTCAATCACACTGGCAAGAAAAAGTTAATTTCACCGACCACTTAAAGAGGCCATCAAGGAAACAAATAAACTTACAGTGTCCATTCAAAGGAGCCTAATAGTTACATTCAACGGTTCAATTTAACCTCTTGATATTCAACTAACTACGTGAAATACAAACTGAGGTTTGCCACGATTTCTTAAAGGAAAGTTGTTGTGGTTCGTTGTCTGTCGTTGTTGAAAACTGGCCTGATATTAAAGTGGCCAATGGTGAGTCTGCACTAAGAGCGTAAGGCATACGAATTTACACTTTAAAATGTTACCAATTTAGGCTTTAAAATGTTACCAATTTAGGCTTTAAAATGTTACCAATTTAGGCCTTAAAATGTTACCAATTTACACTTTAAATTGTTACCAATTTAGGCTTTAAAAATGTTACCAATTTAGGCTTTAAAATGTTACCAATTTAGGCTTTAAAATGTTACCAATTTACACTTTAAAATGTTACGAATTTACACTTTAAATTGTTACCAATTTAGACTTTAAAATGTTACCAATTTAAGCTCTAAAATGTTACCAATTTACACTTTAAAATGTTACGAATTTGAGACTTAAGACAGCAGCACAATTTTGCAGAAAACAATTCGATTCTGTAGACATCAAGGTTAGCCAAGAGCATAACGAGATTCAAACCTATCATAGTTTTCAAGGAGATCATGAGCTATACCCGCCAGCGGACATTTACTGATTAAATTGCAGGGACTCAAGAATTATTACTTTGCAAGGATTGCAAAGCCAACAAGTTAGGCCGACCCACAACTTTTTTCTAAGAAAACTGGGGGCTTAAAGTACTCCTCTCAAAGACCTAATCGGGATCTTAACCATGGACGTAATGCTTCTCTTCGCTCAACTGCTTTAAAAGCTCCATAAAGTTTAGTTCCATTGGCCCTGGTTTCTTCAGTCAAGACTTGAGAACGATTGATCAACAAAGCCTCCGCCCAAAGATTTCTGAAGTGTTTTCCTTCACGACTTCTGGCTTCCGTACTTAAAGCTTAGAAAATATTAATCAACAGAGACCCTCCCTTCCAAAAAACACCACTCACTCATGTCTTATTGCTTAGCCAGCTACATACCCAAAAATCATTAACCAGAGAGTTATATTAACATGTTACAAGACTGTAAAGCCCATAACACGAGTATTCCTAATTAAGCCTACATACAATTCCGAGGTCCACATCCACCACAGAAATGGACATAGTCACTTCATTTCCCACTTTTTATGTATAAAACTAGATAACGTTGGATCGCATCTGTAGGATTTTTTCTCTTGGTCATACACCCAACTTTACACTCATGTGTCTCGGATTCGGGACAGTTGACAACTGTTAGCTGACATATGCGACCAAACGTCGACCGTAAACCCACAGACGTGGCCAGATGATAAGGTGTGGAAATCTTGTGTGAAGATATACAGCCACAATGTACACCACCTTGGCATTCCCTTTTAATTTGTAACCCAGACCACTAATGAGGATGACGTCATTCCCAAATACATTAAAGAGTCATATTTTGTACACACTCGTCTGATATTGTGAGTATCTTTCAAGTAATTTTCTGGGTAACATTTTTGTAATCGTCCATTGAAACATAAATATGTTATTACGTATGACGTAATGACGTAATTTCATTGGGTAAATACTTGTCCATGAGTTGTTAACTGTCATTATGACGTCATAACCACTTAAACACATTCCGAAAATTTCGCTATCCTGTCTCATTCTTACAAGTTTATTCATTCGTTTAATAAACTAGAGGTATCCTTTGTTGTCAACCACCTTTTCTGAATGGCAAACCATCAGAGGGATTTAAAAACTGTCATTTTGAAGTCATCCAGAAGTTATAGTGTTGGAAGAATGAATGACATGATGGGGTAAGGCTTACGATGTGCGGAGGGATATAGCCGTAGATGAAAGTCATTTAATAGAGTACACAAGTGATAAATCACAAATTACAATCCGAAATATATCTTAAAACGACTCAAAATGTAAAATTTTGCACAAATGTATAAAAAATCATCATAGATATGCAAAATCGATGGTCAGGTCATTCCTTATCAAAGCAATGCCTTCGAAGCTCAGTTCATGATTTCATAAACCAAGCCGATAACAGTGGTTTCTACATATAGGAAATCTTATATATTTCTATTGCCATATCTCAGGGAATTTTCGTCATATTGGAAAGAAATTTAAGAAATGTATTTCAATTTTGCAAGTTTTTCAAAAATCCATGATCAAAATTTATAAGTTCTATAAAGAGATCTTTGATGACGTCACTCTTTACCACTATATTGCTTTTATTTCAATTAGTTTACTTTTAAATTCCAGACATTTTGAGCATTGGAGTTTTGTTCGAAAGCACCTGACCTCTAGGTCCCACATTTTTGGACAGATTTAGGCAAGGACAGGCCCCCTCTAAATGTAAATAACAATGTTACCCCTGATTTTTCTCAAGACAACAAACTTTCCCTTTCCTTCAAGTGTTACGCTTATGGGTCACCCTTGAGCAATGTGTGGTACCCTCAGGAGGTTACAGGCATGGTGATTTACGGTTAGGAGGACAGTGATGTTAGACAAAGTAATCCCTTGTTATGTGATGTTAAGGACTTGCAAACGAGTACAGAACTTAAGACTTTGAAGGGAGTGGTTGAGGCAGTGAAGGATAACACCCCAATGGCGAGACTGGGTGGGAGACAGACCAGGAGGGGCGGCAGCGAGAGGAAGAGAGACACATAGGATGAGATCATCTATGCTTGCAGTGCAATTACCACACAGAGCAACAGAAAGAATGCAAACAAGGAAAGAAACCAGCTTGTGCTATTAAACAACAGCATTAGTGCAACCAGTTACATCTTTTACCTCCAACCAGATGGATCTAAGTGGCATTTGATACGACACTATGCAGCACGAAGATCAAATACCAAATTGCGTTCCTATCCATCCTGGTCACACGTTTTCTCTCGTACAAAAACAGATGCAAGTAATCACTCCATACCACCTCAAACCCCAATCTCGCATGAAACATGTACAAACTACATGGATGAACCCTTTCATCACGCATTTGGCGTGGCGAGCAAAACGTTTGACTGAAAATAGCTGCACGCAATCCCCCATAAAAATGTTGCACGTCAGCTTTGAGAGAATAAAATGAAAAACACGGACAATAGCAACAACAACCACAAAACAAACAACAATAGTATATCATCACATGGTTGTTGTAAATATTTACATAGGTAAGTCACCGGACACAGCGTGCAAACAGTGCACGTAATGGCGGGGACAGTAGCCGGATAACATAAAGACAGGAAGTACAAACACTGTTGGCATAGCGTCAGTTAGTGCACGCATTTGTGGAAAAGTGGCCAAAGTACACAGCGTCAGTTAGTGCACGGATTGGTGTAAAAGGAGCCAAAGGACATAGTGACGGTGCACGCATTGGTGTAAAAGGAGACAGATGACATAGCAAAGGTGCACGGATTAGTGTAAAAGGAGCCATAGGACACAGTGACAGTGAGTCCACGCATTGGTGTAAAAGTAGCCAAAGGACACAGTGACAGTGAGTCCACGCATTTGTGGAAAAGTGGCCAAAGTACACAGCGTCAGTTAGTACACGAATTAGTGTAAAAGGAGCCAAAGGACATAGTGACGGTGCACGCATTGGTGTAAAAGGAGACAGATGACATAGTAAAGGTGCACGCATTAGTGTAAAAGGAGTCATAGGACACAGTGACAGTGAGTCCACGCATTGGTGTAAAAGCAGCCAAAGGACACATTGACAGTGAGTCCACGCATTGGTGTAAAAGGAGCCAAACGACACAGTGTCAGTGAGTCCACGGATTGGTGTAAAAGGAGCCAAAGGACACAGTGTCAGTTAGTCACGATGAACTTGCTTCTGGTGACAATAGGAGAAGCTTTTTTAGGAAATTTAAACACAGCGAATTTTAAATCTTGGGTTAACAATTTTAGCTCTGCTGTGATTTTCAGCATGCTACAATTGTGGTTCCTGACCATAGAGCTAGTAACTCTATGTTCCTGACAATGCCATCTTCCCGCCTTCTAGCAAATTGTCAGTAAAATCGTTACCACAAAAAGCAGGCGCAGATGATGTTGTTTTTAACTCATTGTCTTTCAAGCTGGTTCACATGATTTGCCAACAAACGAAGTCAAATTACGACGAGTACTTTGAAAGTCACCAGAAATTTTTCTTGCAGTCAAATCCCCATACCCTTCCAAGTTTTCGCATGCCATATTTATCTCAGATGTCGTCTCTCTCGTTAGATATAGTACTCTTGTTCTTTGTCTTTTTCGCTCTTCTTATACTTCGTTCCGTTTTTATTACAACCTCGTATCGAAAATCACTCTGATAAAGGGATCCCTTACTGAGCAAGGTGTCAGTATGTCGCGTGCAATGGGGCAGTTGTATTTTGGTTAGAAACTTTTCACCAATAATCTATGTAAAGTAAGCAAATAACATTTGGTCTATTGTGTGCTCTACAAAGGTATCACGTGCAAATCACAGCTGCGAATTTGTCGAGTATTAGGAGTACCTAAGTGATGACGTCGTGAAATCAATTATTAGAATTTTCTGGATTTGAGCCTTCCATATGGAAAGAGTAGCAGTAAAAAAGCGCAAAGATGAAAGTTTACAGGAAACTACGAAAAAATTATCAGAGATATGGCAAATGGATAATCATCTCATTTCCAATCAAACAACTGTATTCTAAATCAAGTTCATTATTTCATAATTAAGCCAAAGCCACAGTGATTCAACAAGAAATTCTTATTTCTTCCCGTTGCCATATCTAGATCAAATTTTGTCCAATTTTGAACAAAATTTCAAAGATATTGTCACTGTTTTAAGCTCATTAAGACACCCACAAACAAAATGTATAAATTCTCAAAACAGATATGTCATGACGCCACATTTTATCACCCTTACCCAAGAGTGAAAGTGGAGTTCCTTCATTTCCCCACCCACACCACAAGTTAAAAAATTCAATCCTGTCTTGATCTATTTATCACATGCCCGTTAGATTGCTGTTTCGTACCTTCGTTTCCTTGTATATGCGTTCGTTAGTTCGTTCGTCGGTTTGTTCAATGGTTCGTTTGCTGGCTCGTTTGTAGGTTCGTTTGTCGGCTTAATAGTTGGTATGTTGTTTGAGTCTTTGGATCGCTGGATGGTTCATTTGTTGGTTCGTTCGTCGGCTGGTTAATTGGCTTATTAGTTCGTTGGATGATTCGTTCGTTCGTTTGTTCATTTATTGGTATCTTGTTTTGGGTCATTCATTGTTTCTTTCACTAGTTTGTCTGTGAATTGGACCTATCTCACCCTTATTGATCAATGTCCATTGGAGGATCACGGGGAACTATCTGATTAAGAACTCATCCACCTGCAACACCATGTATGTAGTAGGAGTGGTGAGCTCAATGCACCGTGATAATCAACGCGTACCTCATCCCAAAGCATTCATATTGTAGACTCCTATAGGCAAAAAAGTTGTCGATTAGGAAACAAACTTAGATCCATTACGATGGACAGGTTAGATACTTCATTTGAAACGAAAATCACCTTGCTGTTTACATTTTTGGTCTGTCAACGGACACCGTTGTATGGTGTATTTCCCTAGCTACTCAATTTTATACACATTTCAAATACAATAAAAATTTCCTTAAAATTTAGATGGTAATGTGCTGATGTGTCTGAGTCGGGGGAGGCCAACAGGAGCGAGTGGGCTACGATTTACCCACTGGATCCGGAAGTGGCATATGAAGTACTCTATTTTTCATGTTAAAAATATCGAGCAAGAAGAGAATCCTAGATCTGCCTCAGAATCCAATGTCCGTCCCGTCGGAAGCTTAGTTTTGATGCACTAACCTACACGCAGTCATACTATTTTTTCTCATGCGTCTCATATTTCATCTTTGTTTCCGAAGATTAGAGAATGCCCCTGTTTACACGAAACAATTTTCCATTGCCTCATCTAGGCTCCTTTTTTACGCCAATAGACAGAACGCATTACCTTGAGGATACGATCCGGATAAGCTGACGGATTTTGAGTCATGAGAACGGGGTGGTCACAATAAAACCTTTACTACTATTGACCCCTCCTTCCCCCTCCCCCGGACAAATTGCGCAGTATCTCCCCCCTGCAAATTACAGCAAAACACTGTGTTGTTTCTTCGTGAAGGGATGTTGATGTGCAAAACTGTGAAAATAGGATTTAAAATTAGCTCGCTGAGGGATTTACCTTGCCTGGTCGTGTCAAATTACTCATCTCGAATTCTGATTGCTTCAGCACACTGTGGAACAGTCGTGCGTGATCATTCGATTCTGAAGAACGCGTCTCAGGTGATTGACGGTGACAGAAAAATGACCTGTACTTTGCATAACAATCAGTCGTTTTCCAGTCTTATAAACACCAGACCACGGTGATATGAAGAACAGTTTTATCTTAACTCGATTCAGTATAAAAGAGACAAGGCGACTACTGTTATTTTACAGAGAAAAGTATTTTTAAGAGCCACACGTTTTTTCAAGTTTGGTGTATTCTGGGTGATCATGCGATTTTAAGGCAAAGCGCCAATTTTGATATTTATCTAATTTTGGACTGGATCTCGCTCAAATCACGATGGGACGAGTTACTACTTTTGAAATTATACTAGATGGCTGCAAGAGAGGATATTTTCATCCTGGTGAAGAAATAAAAGGACATTTACTGCTTTCTGTTCACGGATGTACCAAAATTGGGAGGATTTCTGTGTTGTTGAAAGGAGAAGCATTTTGTGGGTGGGTTGAGAAACAGGGACAGATTCGTCAAACGTTCAGAAAGAAAATCGATCTATTAAAACAAGAAGTCACTTTATGTGATAATTCATCAGAAAATCAAGATTCCCCGGCTTCATGTATTAGATCAGGAGCACATAGTTACCCGTTTACCGTGACTCTCCCGCGAACACTGCCCACAAATTTTAAGAGTAGGATTGGTACCATTCGCTACTTCATCAAAGCAACTCTTGATCGACCATGGAGGACAAGTTTGAAACGAAAACTACCGTTTACAGTGGTTGAAGTACTTGATACCAAAAATCCCCGTAAATACATGGGAACATCAGATGAAAGCTCAAAAGAGGTAAGTGATGTTGTGATGCATTTTAGCGTTTTTTGAGTCGAGCAGTTTGTCGATTGCCCTTCGTGCTTAGCTGACCAAAACAGCTGATTTTTCGTTGCCAAGTGCAAAGGATAAGGATCAAGTCGAGCTGGAGGTTGCAAGCGTTTGTTTCATATTTTTATAACGGTCTGTAAAAGCAGTTAAATGTCCGAAAGAAGGTGCAAAAACACTGAGATCCTTTAGGAAAGTTCGCACCGACTTTTAGAGTTGAATTTCCCTCGTTCGCAGCTCGGCATTTTAGATTCTGCGTCAGTTTGAATTTGGCTTTGAGTTATTTTGAGCTTCTTTTGAACTTAGCATCAGCGTACATGTATTGACGATCGAAGCATAATCTCCCTAGGAACAGCTGGAAAAATGAATCTGTCAGTTCATGGTTTACTATTTCATACGTAAATATCCAACCTTGACATTTATGAAAGTAGTGATGTTAGTCTAAACATTGTATATTATCATGTTGGATACCGTTTTAAAATTGTCAACTCCTTCATTGGACCAATGAATAGAGAAATGAGTTGTGTAGCAGGGAAAAACCCCGTTCAGTTGGACCAGAAAATGTAAAATTCGCCTTTCTTCTCGCCTTTTTGGTATTACGAGTGAATATATTGCGCCATTAACGCTTCGGTTTGCTTTCCCGAGAATTTCATTTACTAAGCAAAACAATTGTAAGGACTGCCAGCAATAATACCTCGATGGGATACTAAGAAGTAGAATTCTTATTATTATATGTAGGGATTAATCACTTATAAATATATATCGTATGAACGAAGGGCATCTGCATGCAGCCGAACATAGATCAGTTAAGGAGTAGTTATTTTACTGCTACTTTAGGGGAGATGCCTTGTATTCAGCTGTATACAGATGCCCTTCGTTCAGCTGCATATAGATACGCTTGCTTCGGCTGCATGCAGATGCTCTTCGTCCGGCTGCATACAGATGCCCTTCGTCCGGCTGCATACAGATGCCCTTCGTTCGACTGACTGCATGCAGATGCCCTTCGTTCGACTGACTGCATGCAGATGCCCTTCGTTCGGCTGCATACAGATGACGGAGACTGTATATAAACTACCTTACTGATGGGGAGGACGGACTTTACAAAAAAAGTCTTTGGGTCTGGTTTGGCTTGTCAGTTACCTCGAGGGGATTGCTTACATACGCTTATCAGGCAAGATATTAAAATCAGATACGAGAATTGGACTTTTTACTCTTAACCCTTGAAGCTCATGATGCCTTTCATAAATGGCATATGTTATAAACGAACTTTTCTATTTGACTGATTGAGTACTTTCGGGATAGAGGAAGACTCGCATTTTCAGCTGAGGACATTTTAATCCTTCTGGAAATTCATGATCCATTGGGGTAAAGGAACACCGAAGAGAAACTGTGAAAAAGGGAATTAGATATATATGAAGTATTTACTACCTATTCTCAGTATATGGCAGCGATTAGGTATTTTAAATTGGCATTGTTTATAGTATTTCTATTGTTTTGGGTTACAAATTCCCCCTGAGATTTCCCCCTCTGTATTGTCCACGTGACCATTGATGTCATCCTCGGCATAATTTTTATTTGCAACCCGCATTGGATGGAGATAAAAAAAATATTTGTCATGAGCTGAGTTTTGGATATTTTGGGACTTTCCCTAGCTATCTAGTTGTAATAGGCAATTTAGATTTAAATCTTCTGCTCTCAATGGGAATTATAATCTCTAAACAATAAAAACGTGAATAGATGTGGGTGGCACTTTGACAACATTTGTTCAAGTAATATGTGATGGACCTCCCTTTGCTGTTAATTATCTCAGAGATTGTACTAGTAAAGTTACTTCATGCCCTTAAAATTTACAATTTTTTGAAAGTTCTCCTTATGAGTCTGAATGCTTGTGTCATGAATTGCCATGTTTAGATATTTAAGGACTTCATCTTCTTTTTCTGTAACAGTCTATTGTTTACAGCAAGTCAAATACTTTGAAGAATTATTCAAGTAGTCAATGACCAGTTAATGTCAAGTAGATGCCTGTTTGAGGAGAGCAGCTGAGTGGACAGATAGCTGCTGTTCCTTCCAATGTAATCGTATGTGTTAACAATCAGCAGGGTTTCGGTCAGTACATGGAGACTGTTTCTAGTTTGAGTTGAGTTCTTATTGCTTTACAGACTGATTGATTGAATAATTGACGAACTGACTGACTGGCTGGCTTGCTTACTGAATGACTGACTGGTCGACTGACTAACGTACTGCCTGACTTATTGAATGACTACAGGCTGTCCCACTGTCTTAGTGACTGACTGACTGATTGACTGACTGATTGACTGATTGACAGATGCATTTGATGTCAAGATTTTCTTTAACAAGCATAATCACTTTTTTACCACATTTGAATCAAAGCAGTACATCAGTTTTTGGTCTGCATTATGCCACTGGTGCTTACTTTCCTGTGTTTCAGAATTATGGGCAACTTTTGTTAGTGTTACCGCAGCAGTGGCTTAGTGGCAGAGTGCTTGCTTTGCATGCGGGAGGTTGTCGGTTCAAATCCACAACCGGGTCATACCAAAGACTTTAAAAATGGTACATAAAGCATCCCTACTTATAAATCAGCATTTATGGGATAGATTATGGAAGTTAAACACACAGTGCTACCAGTGGGCCAGCCCCCTACTGTAGCAGTCACTGTAATTGCACAGTTGTGTGGCCCAAAGGCCAAAGAAACGGAGATGGGTGCCAAATGATGTGGGAAGGAACTTTGACTTGACTTTTGTCGGTCTTAACACAGGCCCTTGCAAATCTTGCAGTCAGAGCAGTTAACCGTTACCTCACGATTCTAGTTTAGGAACAATTGGCCCTCCTGCTGGTTGACAGTTTAGAGACTTAAATTATTTAACACTTTCAAAGCTAAGTATATAATATATATTTTTAAATGAAGAGTGTATTTTTTTGTATATATATATATTAGTTTATGACTAGAGCTAAGTACATTAAATTGTTGATAAATGGTGTATTTCTCTCAGATCTACAAAAGTCTATGGTAACAGGAGAATGTTTTCCCTTCCTCTAGCAGAGACTGGTGGTGTTTGATTATTGTTGATCATTGTTGCTTTTCAGAAAGAATTTTCCTTGTCATTATTTCATTGAAACCAAGCACTGCAATATCAAAGTCCCTAGGGCATTGAAGTTTATAAGCAGAGCTGGGATATCTAATACCTGCAGAAACTGAATACTGTTAAGACAATAGCTAATACTCTCATCTGCTAATATTATGTTCACCTGTGAAGTATAACCACAGAATTCACATGCACTACAGTTTTGTTTTCCCCTCATTAATGAAAATTGATGGTTGGTATTTAGAGTTGCTTAGTGAGAATGACTGTCCTTTTAAAAATGAAAAATTTAACAGAAATTCATCATAAAGCAATGTGAATAGCAAAGGACTAGACAGGCACAAGGTTCTGTCTCATTTAGTTGCTGATTGAGACACAACAGGAGTGAGATAGAGAAATTTAAGCCTTGTTGAAATTTGAGTACCAGAGCCTGTTATGTCAGAAGGAGGGTTATATTGAAAGCTATTTTGACTTTGTGAAATGATTGCAAGATATCTACTTCAACTATGATTTAAGGAAAAAAAATTTTCATGCGATTTAAGCATAAGAGGGTCAAATCAAGAGTCACAGATACAGCAAAAGTTGCCTAGAATGTTTTGGCAATGCACTTAACACATAGCATTTTGCTAACCAAGTTCAAAAAACTGTTGAAGACAAAGTAAGTCAAATACACATGGGCAGATGTAGACCTTCGCAACATTTGCATTGGTAAAGGTCAATTTTTAGATTTGCTCAGCATCGCAAATACCTTATATAGTATATTTGTTTTGCTGTACAGCATTAAAATAATGGAAAAATTCTGACATTACACTCTGTCTTGCAACATTAATTCTTAAACTTTGTTTGTCTTGTTCTTAGCGTATTTAACTATGCCCAGACGAAACACCTACTCCTCCAAATCCATTACACCTGCACATGTTTCTAATGTGGTTTACCTGTAAGGTATCACCAAAATTCGTCGAGGAAGTCTCCTTGTCACTAAACCGTTGAGAGAAACATCAAGGAAGTGTCTGCCACTAAACCGAATAAATTTATCATAACTTAGGCCAGTGTGTACCTATGAGTTAACAGTAAAATTGCACACCTAAAATTGTGTGTGAATGTCAACCAAAATGGGGATTTCCATGGGCTGGAAAAGGATGGGAAAAATTGCAGGGGAGAATGATTTGTGAATGTGGTGAATGTGGGCTGTCCCCCTTGTCATAATGCAAATGTCATTGATAAGATTTAGATGAGTCTACTATGAAAAACTGAGAGATTGCACCACTGCGGTATCTTGAAGAACAAGGAAGAGTCTGAAGTTATCAGTGTTAATGGTAAGCCGAAGTGTCTGCACTGGTTGCAAATCATTGTTTATTTCAGCATCATTGAGAAGTAAAACGATGGACCTTCGACAAATTATATGTGTTTTAATAAAGGAGGATGACTAGGCATATCAGAATTGAAAATCTCGAACATGGGTAATCCTGGTGGGGTTTGTGCTTATTTGGTAAGTTAACCCATTCTTATCAAAACTAAATTACCCACCAACAGTCCTACCAATGAAATTTTTATCTAAAATCTCTTGTTTTTTAAGTCCTCTTGCTGTATTTATTTGCCTATTTTGATAAATATTTAAAGATTATTTTTATGACTGGTTTTTAGACCTGTCACTTAATTTACTGATGAGGGGAGCAATTACCTTAATCAAGGAGCAGTGACTAATACATCAGATAGTTTTATCTTAGTCAGGTCAACATATACACCACATGCTACTGTCAGACATATGTGTAGGCATGGCATAATGGGCATGGCAATGGGACATGGCCCAAAGATTTGAATTTTTCGAAGGTCAGATTTTGCATTGGATCTGCTCCTGCTTGTGCATGGAGTTTTCTTTGGCATGGTTTTAAAAATATGGTTATTTTCATAGCTACAGGTTCTCCAAATTCAACTTATCACTATTTTGTTGGTACTTCTCACACATTCATAAACCTAGTTTTATGAATAAGCAGACAAGTGAAACTGTATCATATTTCAGCAAGTTTTCAGTTCTTCTGTAATTTGATATTTCTCTACTTTTATACTTGGACTTTTACCCTGGGAGAAAGCATAGAAATGAGGTGTCTGTCAAGGGAAGACTTGCTTATTGAAGCCAAGATGCAGAAGCCAGAAATATACGAAGGCCGAAGATAGTAGTTATAGGATGAGAACATATTTGTTAAAAGAAGGTCCAGCCAGTGTTTTTCCTGTTAAAGCTAAATTTCCCATGTTATCTAAAAGACATTCACAAGTAAACTGTCTATCTTACTGCCATGAAGGCAATGGAATTTTCTTATCTTCCCTTGCCATTCATTTTTGCTCCACCTCAGTCATGTGGTTATGTAAATTACAGTGGTTAGAAAATGATCTGTATTCAGTGAAACATAAGTAGAAAGGTCTTGTAGTGTAGAAAGGTACAACATTAGTTAAGAATATTTTAGATCAAATATTATTCCCAGATATTTGATATGGGTGATGTTTCTTTTTATATCCATTGTGCCAGACCAAAATGAACTATGTTTGCCTGGTTTGTTGGAGGATAGAAAATGTTGTTGATTGGTCATTGTAAGGGAGTAGTGTAGAATTGGTTTGTTGTTACACTCGGCATAGATATCCTATTCTATTCTGAACAACCAAGTTATGGATCCCAACCTATATTTTGTAGATTGGTCAACCTAGGTATGTAGTTTTTTCAAATAGATTATGTTTCAGTTAAAGCTAAGAGGTATCTTTTGGCACACACTCTGTCTTGTTAAATCCTGTTATGACTGTATTTCTCTTGTGAAGGGAGTGTTTTCCTGTTGAACATCAGAGGCTTGTAATAAAATTTATTATCAGCCTAATAAACCCTAGATTCTTACACCAGCTAAAAAGTTTTTGAACTAACATCTGTTTTCAAACTTGTTCCTGTACAAAATATATCCTTGCAGAGGTAACAGTGATTTTTTTGATGGTGTAGATGTAACATTCAATTAAATACAAGTAGCATATAGACTGACGGGGACTTGAATAGAAAGCCTGTGTGTTGATTGTTGTTTAGCATTATGCCTTGGTGAAGTAACTACAATGAGAGGCCGAACTTTATTTGAATTGAACTACATGTAATGTGTTTAATAGAGGATCTACGTAAATGAGTGATGATGTGACATTTTAAGCTACTCCGACTGGTGACTCAATAGCTTAGTTTGGCCAGTATCTTAACAATGTATGGGCAAAGTTCATGTTCAAAGTCCATTCACGATATCCTATTTCACTTTCTGTTCAATAACACCAATGTCAATTTCAAGTATGATATTTAAGAAAGGTGCAAGGCTTTGTTGTCAGTCCTGATGTTAAATTTCAAAACCACAATTTAATTAAAGTGAATTTAAGAATTATGTACTTATTTCTCTTTCATCAATATACTTGTAAGGTGTACTAAAGTTTACTAAAAATATGATGATTGAACTGGAATTTCATTATATATATATTATAAATGTGATATATATTGTATATACATAGCATATATTTATATGTATCCATTAAATAAACAGACCATCATTTAACATTTTAACTTAATTCCTCTAATTAGAATATTGAACAATGTATATTAACAATGTTAAAACCTGAATTCAACACCTCTAGTGGCAAATAAAATCTATTCTCCTTGAAAACGGGTATCCAGAGGATGTTGTTTCTAGAATTTTTTGAGAAAAGATCACTGAT